>VWPV01033255.1:0-51159 GCA_013389885.1 Geococcyx californianus
TACAAGAGAGACATAGACATACAGGAGAGTCCAAAAAAAGGGCATGAAGATTATAAATGGACTGGAGCATTTTTCCTATGAGGAGAGGCTGAGAAAGCTGGGGCTGTTCAGCCTGGAGAAGATAAGGCTTAGTGGGATCCCATCAACATATAGAAGTATCTGAAGGGAGGCTGCAAAGAGGGTGGAGCCAGGTTCTTAGTGATGCCCAGTGACATGACCAGAGGAAATGGGTGCAAACTGAAACACAGGATGTTCCCTCTGAACATCAGGAAACACTTTTTCTGTGGGTTTTTTGTTTGTTTGTTTTGGAGGTTTTGTTGTTAGGGGTTTTTTTAATAGTGCTTTTCTTTATCCTTTTTCAGTGAGGGTGCCTGAGAATGTGGTCTCCATCCTTGGAGATCCTAAAAAGCCATCTGGACATGGGTCTACACAACCATGTCTAGGTGGCCCTGCTTGAGCAGAGGGCTTGGACCAATGGTCTAGCCAGATATCCCTTCCAACCTCAACCGCTTTATGATTCTGTGACAGCAGGATGAGCACAGTGCAGTACTTATTCTCTGGGAAGGTAATATTTGGTGGTCAGGCATATGCTGCTATGGATATAACTTTAATATTCAGTCACAGGAGATGATCCATTTGTTGGGTAATTTTGAGATATTTCAGTTAAAACTTCTATTTGAAAAGATAGGTTTGCATGTGTTCTGAATTTAAAATTTTAAATTTTACAAATCACCCGGAACAACACAATCTTTCTTATCCAGGATATGATAAACACAAATCAATGAAGAAGTCCTACATTTATTTGAAACACAATGCCCAAGCAATTTTTAAGGATTATTCAAGTAATCTCAGAAACATTCTCAATATACATAGGAAAGCGGGATCCATTCAGATCAGCATATTTTGCTACTGTTCTATTTTATTCATACACAGACAGATAACATCCCCATAAATGCCTGAAAATCCTTTTCTTTAAACTTGTGCATATCCAGTTTCACCGAGCAGTTTTGTCCTCTGATAAACTTTATCCAAGCTGCACTCCATATCTGTTAAAGGAAGATTGCAATATATCCATTAAGGGAGAGAGTGGGGAATGACAGTTTTTATTTTCTACACTGCACTATGAAGTGTTATCAGCAAAATCTACTGATTGCAGCTGCAGTACTGATGGGTTTTTCACTCTGTAGCCAAAGGACTTCATATCTCCAGTCTGCATGCTCTATATTTGAGGAAATGGTAGGTGCATACGTATATGCATACATTGTCCATCCTCTCGGTCCCTGTTGGTTCTGCAGTTTGTGCTGCAGATTTCTAGCAGTGGGCTTTGCTCCAGAGATGCCTGTTGGCTTTACCTTTTCTTGGCCCAGGTCTTCCTCCTGCCTTCAAACTCAGTCGATGTCCAAGCTGCTGCCAAGCACTGCCTACTGCCAATGGGCTGATGTACTGGGTGTTGGGAGCCTTCCTGAGTTGTTCCCCAACTTCAGCTTTACTGCATACTGAGCAGCCTCCTGGGAGAGCTGAAGCCTCAGTAATGTCATCATTTCTTAAATAGCAGCCATTTATTTCTCACTTTTCTTACTGTCTGATGTTTTAAAAAGCAGGAATGAAGAGAACTGTGGAGTTGTATAGCATTGAGCAAATTGAAAGACAGGTTGATTTACCTTTCCTACAATATGGTGTTTTAGTCTTTTCAAATGAGAATAAATTTTGCTTTTAAAAATTGTTTTAAGACGCCAAGCAGAAGTAATGTAGGATAGACTTCTTCAGAAAACTTAGTTATTGTAATGATCATCTCTTTGTATTATTTGGTATACATCATTAAATTGTTTATGAATAGTAGAAACATATAAATAGACCTCTTATCCCAAAGTCTTTGGATCCCCTTGCAAGATATAACTGCAGAATATACCAGAAACTAAAGGAAATTATAAACAGAAATGTGTGTACAGCTGGAAAACACTTCAGCAAAATCCCAGGCATCCTCAGAACAGAAAACTCTGAAGACATGAAATCACACCAAGATTTACACTTACTCAGGAAAGTCATATTCACTGAGTTTCCATTTCATTTACAGTGATTTTTATTTGACAGAAAAGAAAAAAAACAACCCCAAAACTATAAAGAAAGTCAACTTCTTAAGAGATGAGTTTCTCATTCCTGTTACTGTAGTGGGACCTGTGCAGCAGAGAGTGGCTCAGTGCTGTGCCCAGAAGAGGGTTTTGCCACTCCAGATCCCCCAGGAGATAACTGAGGTCCTGGTGCAGAACGGATCCCACCAGTAGACACCTCAGCTTGGGCAGCTGAGAGAGCTGGCGCCAGGCACATCCCGGACTAGGAAGGTGCAAGGGTACACTACACCTTCCCACATCTGTGTGTTCACCACCCCTCTTCTTAGTTTAACAAGCATGATGGGGAGGTTTTATTTATATTGAGACATTTCTAACAATCTCACAGAGAGCAGCATGGCAAGCTCCCTGAGACAAGAGGTGCAGCGTGGTTCTGGGGTATGTTCAGGGCAGCAAGTTTCCCTCAGGAACCAGGAAGAGGGCATTTAATTGGGGTGAAACACGTTCCAAACCCAAACGGTCTCGCTGAAGGATGTGCATCTTCTCGCGGCAGTGCCGTGTGTCAGATACATGCATCAAACTTGACTGCAGTAAAGCCCTCTTTGGAGATTTGTCTGACTTAAGCCTCCCAGCGAACCTGCTGGGGTTGGTTCGTTTCTGGTTTCTATAAATGAAACCACTGCTCTTGCAATCGAAGACATGCAGGTGTCAGACAGTGTGTCTCATTTCTGCAGGGGGAACAGGCACACAAGAGCAATCCTTAAGCATTTGCGGAAATTATGTACGTACATCATCTATGTGCCGGTGGGAGAAAACACCTTACCTTCTTTCTTCCTGCAATCATTCACACTAATGTTTCCTGAGACTGATGTTTGCTGTAATTATTACTAAGGTGTCATCGATATAAGAACAACTGAAAACTGAACATGACCCTTTAAATAAAGACAGGTTTGAGATATAGCAGCACATTACACAACTAATTTTCACAGAACTAAGGAAAGAAAATCTGGGATATTTTTTGTTACAAGACCGGACAGGACCACAACATAAATCTCTGCTTTGGATGAGTAGCCTGGAGCAAAATAGCAGATGGGACAAAGTGTGGATCTGCCCTTTGTTTTGGTACATCAATGAGTGATAATCACTTCGCCCAGGTTGCTAAAGCCAGACCTGCAGAATGCCAGATCTCAGAACAGAGATTAGATCACTGTTATTAGCAGATAACTTTATTTTTCAGAATTAGGTTCTACATGGGTGAACAGAGAATAGCAGGAAGGGAGGCAGTCATTTTTACAGATGTCATTTTTGGAATATACCTGCTGACACTTCAATAGAGGTTTGAGGCAGTGCAGGCTTAATTTAAAGAAACAGCAAGTTAAACTCCCCTTTGAGGCTGGAAGTGGGTTTGTTCATTTCATTAAGTGGCAGAGCTTGTTTGACAAGTAAGTGAAGTCTGTCTGCAGTATCAACTAATCAGGATTATCGCAATTCCTGGGGAGAAGATCCAGGTTGAGCTGAAAGCTGTTTTCCCGGTGTTGTGTCTGTGTGCACCTAAAGACAAATGTTAGCTAATAGATCTGTGAAACAACCCCATGGATGACAATAACGGGAAGTACTTTATTGCTTCGCCACACGTCAGACCTAGCATAGAAATCAGAGTTTTCTAAATCACAGTCGTTACCCTGCAGAGCGAAGTATAACTGGAGTCACGGTACGCTGCTGTTAAGCACACTGGTGGCACACGGAAGGTCAGTGTTCAGCAGAGACAAAAGACATGAGGACAATAGTTCTGCAGTGAGGAGAGATGCTGTTCTTGAAGCAAGCCCAAAGGGTGCTGGATTAGGCACCATTAGCCACCTTACCTACACTCCTGTAATATTCTGTAAGCCAGTTAGAAGCCAACTGGCCAAGTAAGGAAAAATTTGCGTTTCTTGTGCACAGGTCTGACTTTTCTGACTTTTTCGGAGAGGGTGGCCAAGCCCACAGAGGCTTCCTTGATGTTCCTCTGTCACTGAGCATCTCAGTCATGTCCTAAGGCCAAATGAGGGCTCAGCATGGACTGCTGGATAGAAAGGAGGATGGTTGGCAAAGCCTTGTGAAGCTTTTTTCCATGATGTGCAGCACCATCTCCTGTGCTGGCTGCCAGAGATGTGGACTGCCCCATGCTTCAGGCAGTAAGTGTGTCCCCAGTCCAGCTCTCGTTGCCATGGGGGACATCACTACCTCTTCGGTAGGGTTTAACAGTCCTTCTAACCTACAGCACCTACCTTTCTGCAGCACAAAGAAGTTATTTTCTGAAGATATTAAGCCACCAGTAAAGCACAGCCAGGCTTTATTCCAGGCCCGTGACTTCCCGGGTGCTGCTGGCTCCAGCATTTTGCTCTTCCAGCTCAGAGCAGCCCTGCTCATTAGCAGTGACAACATCATTTGTCAAGCATTTTTGCATCTATTTCTCCAAGCAACCACAGTTCCAGAAGGAGCAACTGTTTAAATTTGTATTAGCTTCATGTTAGCTGCTGGGAGGTGAAAGCCTACAGGCAATCTGGTGCTACCCCATCTTTCTTGATCACTTCCACAAACTCAGTAAGAGAGTAAATTTACATTAAAATGTATGGTATCGCATCACCCACTGATGCTGATTTCTCCCAGCAACTTGGCCCGCTGTGTATGTTTGAAATACATGGTGTGTTTGATGAGGGCTGGGCCTTGCTCCTTGCTAGCAGCTCCAGACTCCCATGGACTGCTACGGGAAGTACATCAGCCCCAGGATTATTGGCACTATGCACATTGATGGGGAGCTGCACGCAGACAAAACAGCAACATCGGCGTTTCTGTGCACATATGTTAATGACGTCCAGCAGAATGGTCCCTTGACAATATCCTTACTGGGAGAACTGGCATGAACTGGGCCCCCTTGTTCCCTGGTGTACTCTTTCCTTGGTCTCTTGACAGCACTAAACACTGGAACTCACTCATAGAATATGTTAGAAACCCGGTAGCCAGATTTAATAAAAAAATATGTTAAGATAAAGAGAAAATACTGTTACGATTGTATTTTTTTTTAATCTCCATATCTGCTAAAAATGCATATGAAGGCCACCCTTCAACAGTAGCGGAAAAGCAGTCAAGTATTCAAATTAAAATGCACAGTCACACTAACAGAGATGGTTACAGGAGAGCTATTGGCTATTCTGGGATACATGAGAAGGCCCATACACAAAGCATCTGCTTTGCTTAACGAAACCTAAAGGATTTGAAGAGAAATAGAAGTAACTTTAATGAAAACTGAGGAGAAAAAAAAAAGGGCAACTGAGAGTATAGCATCCTCTTAATTAGCTAGAGTTGAGAATGAGTTACAGGTTAATTCATTTCCCGAATTAATGGTCTTCATTATCTGAGTGCCCGTCTTGGTGGACGGTGAAGCTCTTCTCCAATGCTAATTTTTCTATGGTAAAGATTACAACGTAAGCAGTGTTGGAAAGAATACAAATTGTGTATTAAGCAAAATCTTTGTATTAGAGCAGTTTCATCTTAGTTCTTACCTATAGATTCACCTTTTTCACAATTTGTTAGATAAGCTAATATTCAGGTTTCTCTAATTCCAACCTTGCACAAAATGCAAGGGGTGAAACCCTCACACACTTTTCAGAGGAGGATGTTTCCCTCTGTTCTAAGTATTTGAATACTTCAGATATTCCTTTACACTTGTAATATTTTGATTTTTTTCACTGATGACTCTGATGTTGATTCTGATCCATTCAGCACATTGGTCTATTCATGAAAACATTGCTGTGAACTGGTAGCTGATATCTAAGATAAAGTGAAAATTGGATTAATTTGGGGATATGGAACTGAAACCAGTGTTGAAATGCTGACAGAAGGTCTCTCCCTCCCAGTTCATGGAGAAGGGACAACCACTCTGATCCTCTAGACCATCATCAGAACCTGTCACTCCGAGCCACAATGTACTTCAGCAGCAGCACAGGTGTGTTCTGTGAGCAGAAGTTTTACCAGCTGTATCAGAGACATCTGTGTCCGAGAAAGATGGACAGGACAAATGTGACAGACAGCTGCTAGTCATCAAATTGCTTCATGCAAGGTGGGAATGTTTTTTGAGTATACTACTGCTGAGGAAGGTATGAGACCTGATATAGAACAAAAGAGGTATTGACATGTACTATTTGTGAACACCCGTGTCAGATTTAATAACTGGAGAGCTTACAGAAAGCACAAAGAAGCAGGAATTTTGCCAAAGTAAATTCACTCAAATATGACACAAAGATTTTCCATGGGAAGAAAAAATGCTTCAATATATTCAATCTATACAAATGGTTAATTTTTATCCCATTCAAATTAGCCTACCCAAGTATGAAGGAATGCCACACCCTGCCAGAATCCAGCCTTACTCCACATTACTTAGGAAAAATATGGTGTTTCATTGCTATTGCTTCCAGTACTGCATTGGTAGTTGCCTGCAGATTTCTGCCTATGATTGCTACACATTGAGGATGAGTCTTATTAAAGGAATTTCTTTTGGCATTCAGAAGTATTCAAAAGAAATACAATGAGAAGGTCCTCCAGGTAAATCCCATTCAGAAGAGGCTCGCATTGGGCTGTTGAGGTGTTTGTCTTCTCATGTACAGATTTAGTCAGTTTGTAAACAGGCATGACCCATGTGTGACAGTCATGCAAAAGGAGTTGTAGTTGGGTCTGCTTTGCATCACACCTTGAAAACATGGCCTCTGTAAATCTCTTCTTCACTTACCAGTTATGGTCCCATGTCAATGTTTTGCCTCTCTCCTTTCCAAAAAAATATAATTAAAAACAAAACCAGAGCTTTTTTCCCCTCCATTTCAAATAATAATAATAAAAAAAATTTCTATCCCTCTTTATACTCTTCCTTATCTTCTGCTTTAGAGGTATCAGAGTATCACAGTATTGTAAGGTTGGAAGAGACCTTTGAGATCATCGAGTCCAACCTATGGCCCAACACCTACACCTACTACCTACACCTACTCCTACTTGTCAGCTACACCATGTCACTAAGTGCCTCATCCAAATTCTCTTTGAACACCTCCAGGGATGGTGACTCCACCACCTCGCTAGGCAGAGCATTCCAGTGAACAATTACCCTCTCAGTGAAGAACTTCTTCCTTGGATGTCTTTTGTCCAGGTGTCTGGAGCACCATGATCAGAAAGGAAACATCAAAACAGAGTTGAAAGTCTCATCTGCTTTAATAAGACCATCTCCCAAAATTGTGATCCCCATTCACTTTCTCACAGAAGCAGCACAGATTGCTATGCAATTCGTAGCCAGGTTCCATAAAGTAGCACATGGCTAATTTAAGAGACTGCTGAGGAAAGCTTCAGCCTTTCTCTGTGACCTGCTTCATTCCAATGAGGAAGAGCTTGGGTGAAAGGGGGAAGGTTACTACATTAACACAGATTAGTAGCTCTAAGTGAGCTGGAATTTGCAAGCAGTGTTTGAGATTTTGGTGTGTCAATCAGCAACAAGATTGAAACCAGACACCAGGAAATGAATATTGAGGAGAGTAAAATTTTTCTGAAAAGGTCAGAGGTGAAAATATCATCAAGTGAAAGTACAGTAGGAAGAGGTAATAAAGTGATGTCTTTTAAATTTGGATTCTACTATGCTATTCATAAAAAGATATTATCTACAGTTCTCATATATTTTTTCTTCACATGCTTGTTCATATTTTTTTATCTCACTGTAGTGAATGAGGGGAGAAGATGGATATGATTCCAGCTGTGCTTAGAGTACTTCAAAAATGCTGCTAACTTAAAGGAAAAAAAAGCTATCCTTTTAATGAAAAACTGGAGAGTCCAGGTGATCCCGCGACAGGTATAAGAAAACAATTCTGTATTTGTTTAGCACTGTGAAGCTCAGATCCTGACTTAAGCTTCTGCATAATTTTGTTTCGATTATTGCTATTATTGTATTCATCATCACTGTTATCAATAGTCACACAGAATTATCCCAGATTATTTTCATTCCAACTGCCATAAATCACCTTGAAGTCCACAGAGCATTCGTGTGGCTCATTTTTAACACAGTTATGTTCATTTCCAAAATTTGGATCTGAAACTACATTTTTTTTTTAACACAGTTCCTCACATTAAGGATAGGACTACCGAGACATTGGAATCAGGTATTGTTATCAATTCATGTTCATGTATCTTTTAAAAAAAGATTTCTTGATTCCCAGGCAGAGTTTTGCATTTTGTTATGCAGGAAGAGCTCCTGCCATGTAGTGACATGGAATGTTCTGAGTACCAACAGAGAGCATCTTGCCTGTGATGTCTGACTGTCATGCTGTCATGAAAAGTATCTGGATGGTACTGTGAATATGTTTATGTATGGTTTATTTTGGGACTTAAGATGACAAACTCTTGTTCCTCTTTTACACTCTAAAACGAGTAGTTCTGTGCTTTAAGAGAACAAAGGGAGGAAAATATTTTAGTATCCCATATAGCATTGCTTTGGGTTTATAAGGAACACGTGTTTGTTTTTCTTTGCAGTTCTATAGATTCCAGGAAAACCTTTTAACCTTGCAGTTCTTTGCAGAATTGCACATTAAAGCTGTCAGAAACCAAACTAATTAAACTGAATTGCTGCTCACTTCTCTTTTTGTATAAGGTTAAAAAAAAAATACAATTATTTGTGAAATTAGGGCACTGAGCAGAATTTAAAACTACCTGCAGCCTAGAAACATAATGAATCTGAAATCTTTGTTGTACAAATTATAGCTTGCACACAGGCCTGGGCACCAACATACCTAGGAAGATGATGACAAATTATAAAGAACTTCAAGAAGAATAAAATGCCTAACATAAGGGCTATAGCAGATGATTCATGGAGAAAGGCTGTAAGAGACAAATATTTTAAGATGCCACACACAGTGTTGAGAGCTGCTATAAATGTTTACATGTGCTTGAAAGGTACAAACAACAAGGCTTTAGGGAGATTGCTTAGAGCACTTCTCAGGGGTATAATTGCATATAAAGGTAGGAAACTGAGCAAACGGAGATTTGAGTTGACTCTCCAGCCAAAATTTTAACAAGGAAGTCTAATAGACTGTGAAATAGCTTCCCAAGGAAAGTGTTAGAAGTCACATCTCTAAAATTATTTAAAAGCAGACCAGACACATCACGTGATAATGTAATGGACAGAGAATATAGAAGCGGCTCACAGCGTATCTCTAGCTTTTGATTTACGTAATCCCTCCAGTTGTGATAGATTTGGCCTCCTCCCTCCTCTCTGCTATGCTGCAGGTGCAGCACCCACAGCCAGTCCTTTGCAACACCCTCTGACAGTGGTGGGGAAAGGGGGAAACAGTCAAACGTTTGGCCAAAGAGGGCGACTCTGTTGTTAAGTATTAGGTAACTGAGTGGAACATGTCCATAAGGGGCGCCTGTGCACCTTGCTAGAGACTTCATGGTGGCAGCATGGTCCTACTACTGCCAGTAGAGTGGTGCCCAGGAGATGCTGAGGAACAGCCCCTCTGACTCCCCAGTTTCTCTGTGGCTGATGCACAGTTCCCAGCTGCGAGCTGCTCTGCTCTAGCTTCTGGTTTCTTCTTATCAACTCCCTACCTCTTAACAAGTGGTTACACACGCACAGAACAAACAACAAATCCCAGGAAATCAGTATAAAAATGTCAGTTTAAAGTTTTCCACGATTCCTCTGTGTCAATTCCTCTTATGTCCCATTCCTGCAGACAGTTTGCTGCACAGAACATTTTTTAGGGCAAATATATGATGAAATATCCCATTGAAAGCATGTCACAGATATCAAAGTTTGTCCTTGTGAATGTCCCAAGGATTTTGTTACACATATTATTAGACAGCATTTTTTTTTTCAAAAAGTTCTTTGCACTGCAATGTATAAAACAGAGAGGTAAAGATTCAGAGATTGAACACTTTTCTATCAGTTAGGGAGGGCATCTGCAGAAACTATGGTATTTGCAGCAGTAGTAATAGTACAAATACATTCTTGCAATAAATGGAAACAATGTATCTGCGGGTAAGGCACAAAGGAGACCAGAAGACAGACTCATGGTTTCCTCACAGTATGGGTTTGGGTTAATTCCTATTTCCTTCTAGTTTTGTGTCTTTCATCTCTAAAACACAGGTACCAGTACACATTTTTGGTATTGGATTGACATAAGTGTGCAGTGATTTCAAAATTCTTTAAAAGCCTTTGGCAATAAGGCTGAAGAATAAAGCCAGCACTGGTTGTTAGTACCTGTGTGATGCTAGACTTGGCAAATCATGCTGGGGAGTAAATTTTCATCCTTGAAGCCAGCAGGGTACTCCTGGCAAGAGGTGTTTAGGTGATAGAAATTTGATCTGGCTGGGTTAGATGACATGCAGCTAAAAGCCAGAAATGAACAAAAAATGTCTTGAGTACTTAATATTAAAACCTTAAAATAATCTTCATCATACCAAGTACTTAGCTCCTTTCACACTAGCTCTTTTGATTTAAACATGATGAAAACATGATGTGTCAAATTTGAAACAGAACAGCCAAATAAATCAATGGCATTGTTGTGAAAAGCAGGGGTATGACTATTTTTTGTTATGAACCTGGAACCACAAGACCTGATTGGTTTTGTCTGAAAACGGGAATATAAACCCAAAGCTTTCAATTCACTGATAAAAATGAACTTACCCCTCAGCAAGCCAGCTGGAAAATGTGAAGGAGTGCTGAGATCTGTCTCCACAGGTGATCAATACTTGACACGACTTCATAAATATTCCCAGACATTGGAAATAATTAGCTAAGTTCTATGGTGCTCTTATATATTTGACAAACTAGCTATAGGAAATACGAACCATTGGGGAACAAATTAGACAGCACATTGTCATTAAAAGCATTATGTTTACATAGATAAAGACGTCTGTATTTGCATGTGCAAAAAGTCCAGAGAAATGACTATTCAATATGGCATACTCACATTCTACATATTGACTTATTTAATATCATAACAACTTGGTAATCTAATTAAAATTAAAAAGTTAGATGTATTCTGTATACACAGACACACAATCTCCCATTTCACCCTGATTATCATTGGGAATCTGCATTGGCCAACAGGTATGAAAATTTTTTATATATTTGTTATCTTCCTCAGCTCTGTAGTAGAAGCACGTACTAGCAGGGTAAACAAATAATCAATACAGCAATTGAGTTCTCTCGGGTGTGATTTGGGGCAGGAACAGTTTCTTCCAGCTTCACGAAATCCCGACCCAGTGAAATCCTTTTGGCACTGCTGTGATGACTAATTAATAGTTACTCGAGCTCTGCTGGACTGCTGAGGGTGTTAGGAAAAATGAGCAAAATGGCTGGAGGAAGACAGTGGGTATTTGGGAAAATCCAACCTGGTGCTTTTTTTGCTGAGGTCTCGGGGACTGGTGTGCTGAGGGGACAGACAGAGCAACTCCATGGCCTTGGATCTGCACTCTGAGAGCTCAGCATCATGCAGAGAGTGAGCCTTGGGCACATTGGATGTGGGGAAGGAGGAGCTCCTGCTCAGCTGCGTTAGTTCAATCTGCCTATAATTGTGTCTCTGTCAAGTTTTGCATTTACTGCCTGTTCCAGTCCTTCGAGACTCAATCAACAGAGCTCACACACAGATCTCTGACTGATGACACATAGCAGTGCATTTTGAGATGGGGTGTTAAATTACAGTGATACATTATATTTGAATTTATCATACACCTTTGACCACTTTATCTGCTTCTGAAACCACATCATCTAGGATTTATTTCAACACTCCTCAAACAGGAACAGCTCCCTATAGTTAATTTTGCCTCTTTTTCATTTCAGACATGGAGTTTCTCCTAAAATGACACCTGTGTGAGCTATCAGAGAGGTAAAAATCAGTGCTACAACAGTGACAAATTTTCTTTGCCTAGAAATGTCAGAAATTTAATGTCCCATATATACTATATTGGGTATGACTAGAAATTGAAACCTTTATGCCAATGGAAAGGAAAAATTCCCAGTCTCCCAATCTTGACGGCTTTGAGATATCTGACCATTAAAGTATGAATTATTTTTAAGCATATAAAACCTATTTTTGAAATGTTACGGCTACTTCTGGACTCAAAAAAATCTGGACTAGTAATCATGAAAACTCTTAGCTCTTGGGATGGGAAGATATGAAAAATATACTTTCTAGACTATCAAAATCTCTCCAAAACTTTCTAAGCAGATTGTTTTAATTTTACTTTCTCATTAGTTGTTTGTTTCTCTGTAACAAGCTCATGGACTGACTTAATTCTCACAACCACAGGACTAAAAATAAGGAGGAACCTCCTGCTTTTTGCCTGCAGCATATAAATAAGAGAAGATGCACCGATGTTGTTTCCACAGATAGCACAAAATTGCTGAGTTGCTCTTCTAGACTTCCCAAATTCTCATTCCATATAAAGTGGAACAAATAACAGCCCATAATTCTCTAAAGTTCAATTTCAATTTTTGCATTGTAACGGGCAAGCTTATTAGGAAGAAGGAATGAAGTTAAGGGAATATTGCCTCTCCATCAACACTGGCATGTTTGCCTCTTTCACAGTTAGATCACAGTGGGTTTGTACTCACACAAACTCATACAGAAGTGGGCAAACTTGCCCTGAAGATCTGCACATCTCAATGTTTTCCAGAATTTATTCATAAACATTAGCACTTGCTACAAGTAGAAAACATTTCACAAGGATGTACATTAGTCAGAACCACAGATTAATCAATCAGCAGGTGAGGTATTTCTTGGGTTTTTCACACCTCCTGGCTTTTTAGCTTGCCGGTGTCTCACTACCAACCTCCTTATCAGTGTGTGACCATTTCTTGCTCTTATGATTTGTTCCACATCAGGAATATTGTTCCAGGATAGTCAAAATCTGGTGTATTTCCTTTGTGTGACAGAACATCTTTATTGCTCTTCATTTCTTGTACGCGGCAGCAACAGTTAGATCAGTTCCTTTATGCGCTGAAGGCAAACAAATGTAATTTAAACAAAAATTCATACAGCAAAGAAAAAAAGCAAAAACATATCTGTGCATGCTGACAGAACGTTATCTTGAGATTTATCTTGAACAGAAACATCGAGCCAGCCTGTCTTGTGGTATCATAGTACTGCAGTCCTGAGATCATCCTGTTTGCCACTGCTACTTAATGAAACCTAAGTCTGTGAGACCACGTTGGGCGGTTAAGGTGCAGAAATGGCTGTGTGAGTATGAGGAGAGCGTATTGGCCCTAAAGGGGTTGGACAGCGATGCACTTGAAAACATCTTTTCAGATGCAACCCCCCAACTCTCTCCATTGCAGAACCATCACATCACCTTAGTGACAAGCATCTGCCCCATGTAACTCCTCACTTCTGAAGGTAGTCTTCTGTGACAGAGAGAGACTGTTTATGCTGGTACTCCTGCTGCACATTGCTACACTTTACATGTCTTGCCAGATATTTGTGATGTCCCAAATGACAGGTGCATGTCTTAATAAGTTCTACTGGGGGCAGGAATTAGTAGATGAGGGAGCCTGCAGCAGTGGAAGCATCTGGTAGGAAGAAAAAATGCTGTCTTGTACTCTGTCAAGTGTAATTAGAGTTGCCAGTTGTCATTGCTGCTAGCATTTAGTTAAGTAAGTTTCTCTGATGAGAAACTATCTGGCAAATGTTAAAGCCATGTAAACTTATGCACAACATAATTGAAAAATAGTCTTATTATTGAACAGCCATGTTGGAGCCCGATGCTCTCTGGCTGGCTTCTTTTGTATATGCCATGGGTGGAGGCTGTGATGCTTAATGTCGAAGTTACCTATTTGAAGGTGTTACATGGGATTTCTGTTCTAGCAGAGTGATGCAAAATATATTGAAAACACAATACAATTGCAAATCTCATTTAACAAAATATAGCAATTGCCATACACAGTTCAGTCACAATACCAATACGATTCCCATTACCAGTCTCTATAATTTACTCAGAGTCATGATGGGGGATGTTCCCAATTGCCAAGAAGGAATGTGTGGGTCAAGGCCAGATCAAGGCCATTGTTACCTTGGAAATATTTTTGCTAGATGTCTAGTTTTTATGCTATATGTGAGCCTTCTTCCTTTGCTGAGGTCTCAATCCATCAACCTTAAGAAAGAAGAGGTAAGGATTTCAGTAAGTTGCAAAAAAGATACATCGAAAATGCTCTCAGAATAATTTGCTTTCAACAGCAGGCATCGGGGGAGGTTGGCAATAAGTGTTCTACAGTCTAATTAAGAAGGATAAACATTTGGGTTTTTTAATTTTATCTGGCAACATATTTAATTTTCCCTCTCCCAGAGAGCAGCACAGAGGGGTCTTCACAACCCACACCCCAGCAACCTCTGAAGATCTCACTCTGGGGAAGGAGCAGTGCACCACATTCAGTGCTGCAAACAGCATCTCAGCTGTTGTTTCAGCTGAATTCTATATTCGAATCCTTCCTTTGTTATATTTAATTAATCATAAATATTTATTGCTTTGTTATTATAATAGTGTGTCATTTTATAATTATTGCTTTGTTCCATGACCTGTCATTTGAAAGCATTTAGGAAAAAAACCAAAATAAAACATAAAAAATGAATGATGATGCATTTTATGTTTTCTTTACTAATTTAAATGATAGTTCTTACACAACACAGCCCACAGCTGTATGCCCAGTACAGCCTATGTCCAGTTAGGTGCTTGTCTTCATTTCAAGAACTGGCCTGAACAGCTGCTGGGAGACAGAAAGAATAAAGAGAACCCTTTGAGCATAGAGTTTAGGAAGAGGAATAAATTAAAAAGATGCTTTGAAAGCAATGGCTGCGGAGAAAATGTGCATTAGCCAAACGAGAACTGCACTCAAGTAAAAAACTCCCATAATAATCATGAAAACCAGCAGCCCTCCACCCTCCCATGCAGCTGCAGGGAGTCGTACTGACATCTGGTTTCTGAGGTCAAAACACCCACATGGAATGTTTTTTTAACAACAGGAACAAAGTAGTGAAAATTGATGAGCTGAAATGACATAATATGCCTGACCCTTTTGCCTTTAAATAGTCCAGTCCTGTCGAGGCATTGCAGACTGTATTATAAAGAGTGATTTGCCTGATTTATAGGAACTCAGAGAATCAATAAAAGCCTGTGATTTTTGTAATATTTTTGAGTGAATATAATTCTGCTGTGTTACTCCTAAGGGCAGACTTTGGCCCCAGGCTAGGTACGTGCCAGCCTGATGCTAGTACCTTCTTACGGTACGGCTGAGGCAGGCAGCACGCCTGAGCTGCATCATTTGGCCTCACACTGATCTTTGAGCGAGCTTTCATGGTCCTTTCATCAAACCATATTTACAGTGAAAAAAATACTGCAAGCAGTCTACTCTGTGTTTGAATTACTTTTTTAAGCAACACAAGAAAACTGGTACAATAGTAAAGACTATCTGTTCTGGAATAAAAGACAAAGAAAAAATGGCCTAAACCAGTCGAGATTATTATTCATTGTATAGGGACAAGGTGTTTGAGTTTTGTCTGCCCTAGTTTAGGCTCCCAAAGTAGAGTAAACTTCTCCCTCTGGGTATGAGCCTACCTTTAGTTAGGGTGCAACTGCCCCAGACCACAGATCTAAGACCCCTGGACTGCTAATAACACCGGGGATGTCTAGGCACTCATTTAAGCAGCTGAGCCCCATTTAAGCTTGTTTGCTAGTGTAGCACACTCATGCCTGAGAGGTGACGCAAGAGTGCAGTTCATCACCTGGCACTCATCCCCTGCTTTCTCTAGCTTGACTGACAGATCCACTCCTTCGTACCACAAGTTCCCAGCAGGCAGTAAAGGGGCACAGCATGGGTGCAAAAAGGGGCTGGTCACAGGCCTGAAAGCCAAGTCTAAGCTCACCATCAGTTGGAAATTCTGATGAAGGATGAGGTTCCTGGCAAGCTGCCTTCCCCATCCACAAGTGCTACTCCAATGCCAGTCTCCAGAGAGGCGAGAAGTCCCACTGCATGTGTTTCAGCTCATGTCACTCGGCCCCCATGCCTCATCCATGATGTAATTTCTGTATTTTCACTGCAAAGATACGAGATTGTGCCTAGGCTGTGGACTTTAACTCTCCTGGAGTAAGTCAGGAGGAAGTAAGAAGGAGTTATGGAGTAACTAAAGAGTTTCCCATACTCAGCGCTCCACTTCTCACAGAAAAATGCAGGGAGACAAAGTCCTCTTCAACAGCATCCATAGATACATCAGCATCACACAGGAGTTTTTTGCCCCAAACCAGTTGCATCTCTGTCAAGCTTTCCCCCATTCATGCTGTGTCAATAAGTATTTTGCCATCACAGGCCACACTGGATCTTTTTCCCCTTTTAGCAGAAACTCCCATGGGTTTGGCTTCCCGGGCAGACAAAAAGGCCACCAGCACAGCCTGTGGATCCCTCCAGGGCAGAATCCATGGGAAATGGTCAGCTTGGCTTGCCCTGTGCTCAGACAGGTATCCATGTGCAAACCAGCCTGCTTGTGTCCCCGGCAAGCAGCAAGTGCTGTGACAAAGAGCTTGGAGGAGCTGAGGAATCAAGGATGGAAAGGGTACATGTGGAAGGAGCTAATGGAGGACAGTAAAAAGATACTGTGGCTGTCACTCAGACTGACTCAGTGGCAGTAATCTGGGAACAAGAAAACCAGGAAGCATCAGCAGGAATTTGGCATAAATGCATGTGCAGTATCGCTCACAGCAATTGGCCATTGGTATTATGGTGTCTAAAGGCAGAAACCACCATGAAGGTGGCTTACTGGTCCATTCCACCCCTCCACCTCAGGTTAATAGGATGAAAAGGGATTCATGGTCTAATTTTGGCCTTGTATTAGAAGGTAAGCAAAAAAATTAATTGCTTGATGTACTTGCAGAGCGTGTTCACAAATACGCCTGCAGACCACATGCTAACTGATACGAGGCATTGGCCTGGGCACGCATGGCAAAAAGCTTACCGTAGGTTTCACAGACCTCTCAGGAGAGGCGGTGACAGTAATTCTGCTGACAGTCTGAAGGCCATTCCAAAGGCACTGCACAACGCACATGCCCTGCTTGAGCTGAGGTTTTGATGCAGGCCTTGTCCGTGAGACTGGAAGCCGGGTTGCAGGTAAAAGCCAGATGACCGAGCAACCGGACAGTCTCCTGCCAGGCCTAAGCCTGCTCCTTTAGATCCTCTGAGTGGCTACTAGAGGTAAACGCACCAGGCCGAGTATGGCAGCTTGCATTCAGGACCTGTGATCCTGTGACCTGTCTTCTGCCTCGTGCTGTGTGTGCCCCCAGGTGCAACCCCTTCCTTCTGCTCCCCAGCCCAGGTCACCACCCTGCCCTGGGCAGCCACCTATAGAGCAAACCGTCACCGCATTAGTGCTTTCCCCAGCACAATGAATGTCTGTCAGCACACACAGCCAGCTTACTCGCACCAATCTAATTGATTTTATTTTCACAAAACATTTGTTGTTACTTTTTTTTCCTTCAATACTTTCTAATCCAAGTGACCTAAACAGACCAGGACAATGACGACTGAGATTTTAGCTGAGCACAGGACTCAAAGCAGCCATTGTGGTAAAAGCTGAAGACGCCAGTGCTGTGGACTCCACCTGAGTGAGCCACCTGGACCTGAGTGACCAGGCTCTGTAGCACTGGAAGGCTTACACTGAAGTGTGATATTGCTAAAGGACTGGAAGATGTGGCAACAAATTCATGTGAAGCAGAATGTCGGCCATGAATGTTGACCCTAGTTGATGACCATGTGTAACATTATTTTTTGCTTTGTCACTGTTTACCGTTCTGGTTTTGTGGGCTGTTGATTTTTTTGGATGTTGTTATATGAGAAGATGGCAATAGCATGGCCTATGTATCTAATACCATTTTGTGGATATTTCATGTATATTATTTGCTTCTTGCACAAATAATATATTAATTATTCAGCATGGAGAGAATTGAGTGTCAAAATGCCTCTGGTAATATGAATTATAGATTGATCGGGATATATACATGTTCCGTTCTTTTGAGTCAAGCTTTTAAGACTTTACCTGAGTGGATTGTTTGTCAATATAATCCTGATTCATGTTAGTAATCAGCTATCACTGTACACTTTGCCTTTGACAGCATATCTTGCCTTCAGCTCTGTGGTCCTGCTTTCCTTACTCCAGCACCAGGCATGTAAGTGCTACCTACACAGTGGCCACAGGGGGTTAGATAATCTCATCTAAGCTCCCTTTCCCATAAAACATTGAATCAGATGATTTTTAGAGGCTCCCTTCCAACCTGGGCTGTTCTGTGACTCTCTGGTCATCGTCCTGTACAGGAACAGCTTTTCCAGTCAAAGTTCTGCTGTCTTAATAATGGCATCATAACCGTATATACTAATCTCTTGCTTCCACTGTAACAGTCTCCGGGTTGCCTATGTGTTTTCTCACAAATGATGAATAGTAAGGGAATATTGGCTAGGTGATATGCAGCTGTCTGTGTCTGAGACTGTTGAACTGGTGAGAACCACAAAGAAACTGTCTCAAAAGTCTTTAAGAGAAGGTGTTTTTCAAAACCATGAAACCACACAGACTTTTAAAATCAGGCTGAAAGTAATTGTTCCAGTGCAGAAAAAAAAAATTGTTGTCTAGGGCTGATAGTGTTCTTTAGTTAAAATCACAGGAAAATAAATAACTTAATTTTCTAAAAGTAAGTCAAAAATATAATTTAGAGCTGAGAAATCATTCTTAAAAGGCAGTACTTGTCTGACATGGCTACAGAAACAGCACTCTTCTCAGGAAGGAGCTTCTGTGGTTATTATCGTAATTCGTGCAGGTCCAGCTGTCTTGCCAGCAGAATACAGAGGAGATTTAATCACAGCTTTAAACTAATGTGGCAGATATTTGTAAGAACAGTGGTGTCAGCCATGTCAGACACAGTAAAAAACCCTCAAATGATCACCTGTCAGATGGATTTAAAAAAAAAAAATACAATACCCAAAAAACCCGGTTTCCTCTGAAAATGCTGAGGTAATTTAAGAAAAAATTATAAAGAGCAAAATTAAATTTAAATACTCTGTTCCAATGATAAATTGCAGTCAGGGAAGTCTCCTGGCATTGCAAAAATCATGTTTATATTGCCAGTTGTATCAAAAGGAAGATTAGATGGAAACATTTTTATCGCAAGGGAGAAGCAGGGAAGATCCTTTCCCTCAGTTCTCTGCTGTTACAGTGTCCCAAAAGTGCCATCTCCCCACTCCATGTGGCCAAGTGAAGCCCTCCACCTCATTTCCTCCCCACTCAGAATTGCACTGACAAGAACACTTGATTTTGCAAAAAAAAGGGGAATATAGTGAGAAACAGAAAGAAGTCACCTAATGACTTGCCCTTCTGAGGCTGCTGCTAAAACAACAGCTCTGGGTGCTTATGTAGGACATCGTCCAGCACTGGCTGTCCTGCTGCAGGGCCATAGGACAGGGGCAACGTGTGGCTGTGCTCTGCTGTTCATGGTATCACTCCTCCTCTGACTGTCTCAGTGCTGCTGGGCTGGGACCACAACTCATTGTGCTGATGGTGGCAGGAACAGCCAGTGCCCAAGAGGCTGGGTTACAGAAAGCGCACCTTTCACAGCGAAATGCATCCTGTTCCTCTGTGTTTGCTGTGTGAAAAGTAGAGGTTAACATGCATTGGATGAAGGTGTGGCTATCCAGTTTGGCTCATATGATATACGCAGTCCTAATCCATACTAATGACCTAGCACATTAAAAGGGACAGGTAAGGGAGATGAACAGGCAGGCCTTTGCATTAGTCTTAAATTTTTTTTTAAAAAAAGAACCCAAACCCCATCTCCTTTGTTGTTTCTGTATTTCTAAAGGCAGAATTAATATGGGGAAGTAGAAAAATGAAATAGGCTGATCACTTAGTGCCATGCATTAGGTGTTATCATTCAAGAGTGTTGTACACAAAAGACAGCAAATATTGTAGATACGTCAGGAATGATTCAACTTTCCTGAAATAACTCCAGAACATAAGCTCTCCTTCACCACTGACAGAATATCTAGACGCGTTTGATTTAGTTCATGCTGCTGCACTGTGTCGTTCTGCTTTGTAAGTCCTCACTTTTTCTGTTAACTCCTCAATTCAACCTTACAATTGGGAATTCAGATAACACAGCCTTTCACTTCTGATCTTAGTTGAATACCAATGCCATAATTTTATGCTTCCTTGCTTTCTCTACTCCCTGACCTTTCATGTTTCTTGAGGGACATCTCATTTCCTCTAGCTCTCAAAGACCTTAACACTTATTTCTTCATATTGGTGATACAATTAAGTACACATCCTTAATTGAGTTACAAGCAAATACACAGAATAATAACAGGGTGTTTATCTTTGTCAACCCTAGACAGGTAATTAAATAGTTTCCTTCACACTCTTCTAGGCAAACAGAACCCTTTAAACTGATATGCCGCCTTTACATAATGTCAATAGACTGTCTTGTCCTCTCCGCTGTTTAGATGGGCTTGTGCATTCAATAGAAAACGCAAATTTGTCTTATTTGAGACCCATCTGGAAATGAACCTAACACTCCTATTAAAGTAGTTCTTTGGGTTCAAAGTATATTGAAGTAGTACAAAGTTATTTTGCTAGAGCTAACAGAATACAATCCCAGAGGTCACATCGTGGATGCAAAGGCTGTTCATAATTTTGGTGAACAGCTTCCTGCTGTGTCCTTGGATTAGCGTGTATATCAGCTAAGCAGAGCAGCAGATTTTTCACTGATGTGGCTCTATTAAAATCAAAAGAGCTTATTTCCATTAGCTGAGGATGTAGCTGACCTGCTGTCCGTGTCTTGCCCCTTCTGGTGTTCAGTGTGATACTTACCTCCAAAGCCTCTGTGGAGTGGCTGAATTTAAAAACTTCTGCGTAAAGCTGTTGAAGGGGAATACTGATATGCCAAAGACTCCAAAGTTCAGTTAGTTTGGACTTTGCAGTCAACATGCAACTGGCTGAGCCTTCAGCACAACCAGAGATACACAAACATGCTGAGGTCTGGCTGCAATTTGTGCTTTTCTTCACTGTGCATCACTCCCCTGCTTCTTCCCCCCAGGGCGGAGGGATCGGTACTTCTGCTACGTTTTTGATAGCGTGGTGTTCTCTCTCATCATTTTCCACTATAGGCCCCAGGGATCTTAATACTCTTGAATTTAAAAGACGTTCACACGCAGCACAGACTACATAGCCCTTTTGGCCGCAGGAACATCCATTTTCCTGTTTACAGCTTATGGTTTCTGATGAAATCCAGTTACAAACATCAGGATGCACTTCAATCAAGTGTTGTGTGGATTACGGATCCCATTGTAAACAAGCCAGCTCGTAGCAATAAATGCTAGGAACGTTTACACTGAAATCACTCCTTTCTATTTTCTGCAAAATTGCTTTTAAACATATATCATTGCTTTGCTATACAGGAGAAAATATATAGACCATTAATATTGACATTTATATTGTCCATACTTGTACATGCTAAAGAAATCATTATTCTTTTAAAGGCTTTCAATAAAGATGGCTATTGGAAGGTTAAGAGAGGGAACAAACATCTTAGCAGTGCCACACAGTACTTCTGTTTCCTTGGAGATTCCTTTTAATGTAGAAATAAGCTAGAAAAGCTCACTGTTCAGAACAACGTGCTTTTTTAACTCGATCTTTTAGGCAGAAAAGAAGTATGAACGTGGCAGTGCCTTGCCCCAGTGGTGATGTTACGTAGCCTCATGTCAGTGATACTTGGCATTTAAATGATCTCTTGGAGGATATGCACTTTTTGTAATTGAATTCCACATAATGGATAGTATTTTCCTGTTGCTATTGTGATTCATTTATTTTACATAAATATTTTGCTTTGGTAAAAGGAGGTTTGGTGAATTTTCAAATACTCAGGCAGAAAAACACTCACAAAGCCACAAACCAAAAGCTGATCAGTATGACTTGGCTATATCGTAACATAAAACAAACACTTGTGTGCCCAAGGATGTGCCCAGGTGCCAAACATCCCTTCTCAGAGATATATAAGTAAATCCCTTGTTTCAAATGTAAGTGTGCATCCCAAAATGGAGCAGAAAAATTCAAGAAGAAAAATAAGATAGAGAAGATCTTGATATTGAAGTAGAATAAAAAGTTACTTTGCTAGAGCTGACAGAATACAATTGCAGAGGTCACACCATGGATGTAAATATGCTGGAGCGGTAGGCAGCCAGACCAAGGGAGTATCAAAGGTGGTGTAAAGGACGTCAAAGGAACAGAGAGAAAGATCATCAGGCCAATAGTACAGGTATCATATTCGAGATCCAGAAGAAGCCAGTAAAAGAAATCAATGGGAACAATAAGAGGTCAGGACAGCAATGAGGAAGAAAGGAAGAGAGATCTGGCAGTGCTGAGGGCATTTGTCAGGGTACGTCGGTTAAGCAAGGGGAAATGCTGGAGGAGAAGAGAGGCCCTCAGGAATGCTGCTACAGCCATAAATGGAGCAAGAGGGGCTGAGCAGGGAGAGGAAAAGCACAACAGATCTAGTGAGATTTGCTGCAGCCTCCCATACACCACGTGGCACTGACCAAAAATGATGCATGTTATGTTCTGTCCTCGCAGGCTATCAGCTATCACATACGGGAACTTCTGTTCTTCCTTTGTGACGTTCTTACACTCTTGCTTAGGGCAGAGCACAGCGAACTCATATTCACGGAGAACTACAGCGATCTGAGATCTGATGGAAACAGATATTTAAGCCACCTTTACTAGCGTGCCCAACACACTTGCAGTAAAGGCAGATTCTCCTGAATTGAGAGAGCTGGTAAACGAACAAGAATCTAAGGGCCTCAGATGCTAAAAATTACAATTGTATTTTCCCCCTATTTTACCTATGTTTCCATCCTTTTTTAATGAAGACTTTGTTCAAATTGTTCAGTCTGGGACAAAAAACCCCAACTGTGCAGCATCTGTTACTGCTTGACTACACTGAATGCTGTAAAGAAAATTAAAGTAGAAATTACTAAATTACTGGTGTGAAGTAACATGTAAATTGAACTGAAGTTTGTTACTCTAGATCTCATCTGTAAGGAATTGTAGGAAATGTATTTGCCAGACTACCTTAAAAATGAATGCTGTTTTCTGAAATGTAGAGCTGTTTCCAAGAGAAATAATTTTCAGTAGAGGGAGCTGCAGGACCAAGTCTAACTTAAAACCTTGAATAGCAGTTACTGCAGTAAGGTAGATAAAAAATTATTTACATTATTATTTACATTAACATGCAGAATTATTAAATAGTGTACCAGGGAGTTTATTATCATAAAATGATTTAAACTTTAAAACTCTCCACTGCAGCTTAGTGTGTGGAGAAAACAAGTGGCATGTATATAACTGCAGGTAAAGACATTGTTTGACATTTTTCTGAAAAATAATCTTCTATTCTCCTGGATTATTATCTCTGATTTGTGATCTTAAGACTCCCAAACCAAAACAAAGCTATGTTTCTTTCCTCATTGAAAGTTAGTGGCAATATTTTCAATATGGTAACTGTAGAGTGCAGGTTGAGAGGTTCAATCAACTTGCCCATCAGAGAACAACAGGCAGAGTTATCTCTGCTGTCTCCATCCTGGAGTATTTGTATGCAAAATAATCCTTTTTAACTCAAAGGCAAATGTTGTGTGAGCGCTATTTTCTTTGAATGCAGGATTTCCAAGTGTTGTTCTTTAGACTCAACATGCACTGAGCCTATGTTTTTTCTTTGAGACTGCTCTATCAGCACAGGCCAGTTACCGACATTTGAAACATTGTGCAGTTTACAGACATTTAGCATCACTCATTTTTAGTGAGCCTTCTCTGTCCCAGCATCACTGTGTTGTCAGTGTCAGCCAAGGCTGAAAAGCAAGAACTTGACAGGTACTTAAACAGAGGAAGATGAGGTTACAACAAAATATTGAACGTTATTTATAGGTCTCAGATGACATCAAAGAATGCTTCTGAGATTTTTGTTTAGAGTTGAGCATTCCCTCCATCAGACCTGCATGAGGAAGCCTTAAAAATATTCCTTTTTCACAATTATTTCGTCAAATCAAGTT
The DNA here is from genome assembly GCA_013389885.1 of Geococcyx californianus. Taxonomy (NCBI): domain Eukaryota; kingdom Metazoa; phylum Chordata; class Aves; order Cuculiformes; family Neomorphidae; genus Geococcyx; species Geococcyx californianus. Next base: position 24,196 of record VWPV01033255.1, read on the forward strand.
ACTCACGAATAATCACAGTCACAAATCATGCTGTTAATGCTGGAGCAGCACCAGTAGGGCTGCTTTTCAGTCACTCCTGGTGGCAGCTTCATGGCAGTGGGCCCCCCTCACCACATCCATGTCACATGGCATGTGACACAGACCCAAGGGACAAGAGGCTGCACCACATAGACGCTGATGCTATGCATAAAAGGTCCCAATGCAGAAACCTCTCAGTGTCAACGTTCTTGCTCATTAGTAGATTGTAATCGGCTGGCACTCAGGCAAGGATTAACTGCAAAAGAGAAAGTAGAATGCTGCAGAGAGCTTCAGGCAGGAGACCCACCACGCTGTGTGCCCCAGTGCATCCCTGGAATAGAGCTGCTTTTGCCATTTTTTAAACAAAGGAGGATGGTTAAGTTGCTGGAGGTCACCACTCACAAGATCAGGCTTGTTGCATCTTAGAGATCTGGAACGGGCATCAGGACCTTTCAACCTTTGTGGCATAGCGTAACCATGGATAAGTGATTTATTTTTAGATCTTTTCCAAGACCTGCCATGAGATCTGGAATGTCAGTGCACTTGTTTCCAGGCCCTCAGTCTCAGTTCAATGAGTGAGCATTGCCTTCAGTGAACTGGCTCTGCTGAGCCCCCGTGACTCTGATGCACAGCAGTTCACAGTCAGCAAGTCCATTACAAACATCATTAACATGATCTCTGTCACCTGTTTTGTCTGCTCCCTGCTGTTTACTGCTCCCAATGTCATTTCTGCATTCTGGAGGCACAGCAAGAATTGTGTCAGAGCCATCAATGAGATGCATATCCTAATCTAAGGTTCTTCATGAGATGTACTACCCATCAGTACTCCTGATAACTACAGGCCAGTCCTGCACATCAGTGTTGACGGCACAGCCACAGAGAATATCAACGTCTTTCTCCTGGTACGTGCCAGGGTTTCTCAGCACACATTTCAATATTTACAAGAGACAACAACTGCACAGCCATCACCAATACATCCTCTTCTGCTCAAATGTATGCACTCTTAGCTCAAAGATAACGGCAACCTTGTTTCCCAATGGGTGCTTTCTTACTGCACATGGCCCAAAGGCTGTTGATGCCATCAGTTTAATGTCAGTAGAAAGGTACTGCGGGGGTCATTGTGATCTCATGTGTGATTCCCAGTCTTCAGGAAGGCAGCAGAGATGCCTTCCTAGTCAAGTGGGTTTAGGAGAAACATTAAAGCTGCAGTAACTGTAGTTTCTTTCAGCCACTGCCTTGCCATAAGAGCACAGGGAGGCATTTGCCACTCCACAGGAAGCTCTGGCCATTACCACTGCCAAATGTGTGCTGTACCCCTGGAACTGAAGGGAATTAAAACACAGCTATTTGTGCTTTTCAAAGGGTATAGCATTCATTAGCCTCCACCCATACTGAGCAGAAGAAGGGGCTCTGGTATCAGCAGCCTTTGTTGGAAGGGAGAAATCAGAAATCCTGATAGAAATGAGTATAAATAATAGCAGTCTCCCCCTCCCCTTGTGCATGTAATGTAAGATGCATTGTGTCAGTAAGGGACAGGGTGAACAACAACTCTTCCTTCACCTCCTTTTTCCTCTTTTAGCTTTGGTGAAAAAACTGAGCACAGTCTTCTTTGCTAATAAATTTCTGCTGTGCTTTTTCACGGCAGTGTTACAAGACAGATTGATCCCACATCAGTGAAATTTCCTCCAACAAATGAAGGCAGAGCAGACAGCAATGGCCTTTGGTTCCAAAACTCGAGCAATTTACCCAGCTGCAGTGCAATGTTTTGTTGGCTGGGAGGGTGAGTTTGGACTGCTGAGTGTACACAGCCACAGATTTTTTGATACTCCTGCTCACCGCGTTCCTCTTCTGCACTGGTCCCTCCAGAGGAACGGTTGAGCACAGGTGGCAGCAAGCCGATGCTTCCTCCCCACCTGACCTCCACCTACCAATTCGATAGTCTTTTTATGCAGGAAAAAGTAAAAATACTTGTGTTAGCTGAAAGCTTTGCTTATGCACAGAAGAGAACAAACAACACAATCTGCTGCTCTGGTGACAGAATACGCCTGTGTTTACTCTTTCCTGATCCTGCTACCAACCTGCTGAGGATTTTCTGAAAGTCTTTACCGTGAAATTGCAACAGCAATGCCTGGATGTTCACGTATTGCCCATTTTGCATAAAAAATTCCAACATAATGAGATGAACCAGAACAGAAGGCTCCAAGCACCTGAGAGCTACTTATTTTATTGGGTTTATTCTTCCTAGGCTAGGGGGAGGGCAGCATCTACCAGCAGTGCAATCCTCAGAGTAGTTATTTGATAGGTATTGCTTTACATCCTCAAAATACATCCATCAGAGCTTTAGACAGCATTTAGTGAAAATGTGGCATCTAGGAACTAACAGTATCTGATTTAACTGAAAACTTTATGCAAATACTCATTCTTTTTTTGGAGCCACCTTGTCAATATGCACTCTCTTTCTACAGAGCCTCTTTGGTGGTAAACAGAAATTAGCTTCAAGCAGTTTTTCTTTGTATCGATATGTGCTCAGATATTGTGGCTTTTTCCTTCTCTGTCTGAATATTAATACTGTTTATGAAAAGAACAGGAGACTGAGAGGGAACACAGCAGCACAGGTAGGGAATGAGCCCTTCCCTGTATCTACCAAGGACAGAGCAAGCATGCTTAAATACAGGGACAGAAGAGATTCAGTTGAACAAGTAACCAGGACTCTCTAACCATAAAAATCCATCTGTTCTGATGGCTAAACTGCTTTGTAGAATGTGTATCGCTGAAAGCTCAGAAGAGGTTATACCAACAGCTACCAGGAACTGCACAGGGATTTCTATAGGCCATCATTTTCTGTGGGAACTTTCCCTGACTTGACAAGGTCTATGGGGCTGGTGTGAGCTGCTATCCAAACACCTTAACCTCAGCATCACTGAGCATCACCCAGCAATTTTTGCTGCTCAGTCTCCCCTTTCCTAAAATACAGTTGCTAAATATTAACATGAAAAAGAAATATTTGGCAGAATAAATCCAACAGCCATTTCAGAATACTGCATATTGCTACAAGAAGCGCTTTTTTACAGTTCTGCTTTAGGACCTGTTCTAGCCATGCTGCTATTTTGCTGAAGTTTGTGAGTGGGAATATAGAGCATGACCTAACATTATTTTAGAAATATGTCTTTGCAACAATAATAAAACTTTTTATTCTGTCTAACCTTTGTAAAAAGTCAAACTTCTATCAATCTACTCAAACCTTTAGCACCAGTTTTACTGTGGAGGTAAAGTACACAGGACTGGTCAATGGTTTTCAGGAAAATAAATAAAATCTCATTTTTGTTTTCCTATTTCTTCTTTTATTTTTCTTATTTTTAAAATTTGTTTTGCACTTGTTCTCTTTCCTCCTTTCAAGGATTTGGTCCCCACAGATCCTTTAATTTGCATAACTTATTATTTTTTCTTCTTTATTATGTTATTTTTCCATTATGTATAATTATTTTTCTCCTATATTTTTCTGGTTCTACACTATTGCAGTCTCCTCTATGTGCCAAAAAAACACTCAACCAAAAACAAAACCCCTATTAGTTTTGTTTACTGCTGGAGGATTCCTATGAAATAAGACACAAAACTTCACTTTAGGTGAATCACCTACCAACAAGAGCAAGTCACCCTTTCAGACATGTAGGAGTCCCAAAGGAGCACACTTCTTTTAAAGACCATCTCTTGCTGGCAGTTTTAGTAGGTACATGTTAGGAATTACTTCTGAACAGTAGAAAAGGGAATAAAGAACTGTGTTAATCCTCTCCTTGCAGAGGATTTGAAAGGCATGACTAATCGCAGAATGAATGCCCCACCTCCTTCTAATTAACAGGACTAGTCACACATTAATTAAGAACATGCATAAGCCTTTGCAATATGTACATCATGTGCATTTCAGCGGGTAAGACAGAAGTCTGGGAAAATTGTTGCTTCATTAGGGACAGAATTCATTTACTGCAACTTAAACACCAGTTAGAATTTATTAAATGTTCTTAACTATCCTGTTGAAAATTTGAAATAAGAGCAATGTGACTAATGAGAATAAAAATTAATTCTTATTACCCGTTCACAGGGATTAATGCCCAAGGTCTAGGGAAATAATATTTGAATTACAAGACAGAAGTTTCTGACTTTACGTACCATCTTTCCATTCAGGCCATGAGACATCCCTGCACATGTTGCCTTGTTGGCAATCAAGTGCCAGCTGAGCCATTCTGTCCCTCTCCTCAGCAGGACAGGGTGAGAAAACCTGATGGAGACCTCTTAGGTTGAGACAAGGAGATCACTCAGCGATTACACCTACGGCAACAGAACCTTGACTTGGGGAACATTCATTCAATTTATTGACAATTAACGACAGAGTAAAATAGTAAGAAATAAAAAACAAAACTAGAACTACCTTCTCCCTTCCTCCTTTACCACCTTCTTCCCTGGCCCAACTTAAGTCCTGATGCTTCTATCTCCTCCCCCACTTTGAGCAGCACAGGGGGACAGGAACCGGGGTTGTGATCAGTTTGTAACACTTCATCTGTTCTGCTTCTTTGTTCTTCACGAATGTCTCCCACTGGTGTCCCCCATGGGCACAGTTCCTGCCAGAAAACCTGCCTATGATGTGCTATCTCTCCACATCTGCAGCTCCTGCCAGGAAACTTGCTCCAGCATGGGCTCTCCACAGGCTGCAGCTTCCTTCAAGGCATGTCCACATGGTCCAGTGTGGGGTCTTCCACCAGGTGCAAGTGGATATCTGCTCCACTGTTAATCTCTATAGGCTGCAGGGAGACAACCTTCATCGCTATGGTCTTCTCCACAGGCTGCAGAGGAATTTGCTCTCATGCATGGAGCACTTCCCTCCCCTTCCTTGTTTGTTAACCTCTGCAAAGTTTTTATTTTCCCCTCACTCCTCTCACAGCTGCTTTGCAATGGTTTTTGCCCTTTCTTAAATATGCTGTCACAGCAGTGCTACAACCATCACCAATAAGCTCAGCTATGGCCAGTGACAGGTCCAGCCTGAAGACGGCTGGAACAGGCTTTGTCTGACATTGGGGCAGTTCCTGGCTTCTTCTCACATCAGCAAGCCATGCAGCAACCACCCTCCAGCTCCCAAAACCTTCCCACACAAACCAGATACAGCTCAAAAGCAAAAGTCTCTACAGTGCTGGAAGGCATGTTCTCCTCCTGTGCACTTTGTTCATCTACCAGGAACATACTTTACTTATAATAAATACATACTGCACTTGTAAATTATTGCAATGAAATTCTAAGAAAATCCATCTATTTACTATATACGATTGTACACTACAATACATATTTCAAATTCAATGCTTACTTCCATTTTTGTAGATTTTTCCATAAAAAATAACTCTAAATACTTGCACTATAACTAAGTACCTTGCCCCCCCTTCAATGTTTGGTAACCTTGGGAGAGTGGCTTATTTTCAGTGTAAGTCCAGCTTCACTAATTGCTTTCCTACACTCTCAGTGTTTTCTCACACTCACTTGCTACAAAGGTCCGGTCAACCCAAACAGAATCTTATGAATTACTTCTCCACCTGGTTTAATCTGCCTACATTGGTTGCACAAAGTACATTACTGCCAGATTTCTGCTGAAAAAAAGGCAGTTATTTTTTCAGATCGAGTTGTGAAAAGAAGAAAACCACTGAATTGCTGTATGATGTAATTTTATTTTTTTCCATGAAATGCCCTAGTGTCATGAAACAGAACACATTTTCTAATCTTGAAGCCAGCAAGATTGGATAAAAAAGAAAAATCAAAATTTATTTTCCTATACATAACTTCCATACTGAGAATACATTCAGAGAAAAAACAGAATTAAAATGTAAGCAGACATAACTTATGCAGCTGTCTTCTTAAAAATAAACTGGACATGTCATACAACTCACATATGGTGGTGCTTTTCTAGTATAGTATGCTACAAATAGAATTATTTCATTGCAACTATGCAGCTTTTCTACTACTTAAGGCTTTTTCATTTTATTATGTTGCAACATCTTTATTGTTTACATAACACTTCATTACCATACTACAGAATGACCTTCTCTCCTTTTCTGGTGGCTTGCTTCTCAGAAAGGGGCCTTCCCTGTGCCTTTCTTTGGAAACACCAAGCATTCAGTTTCAGATATTAAAAACACTGAAAGCATTTCAATATACATTCACAGCTACATTAAGCCTCCATTTTTCAAGTATAGGTCTCGTGACTTGCTAGTCAACTACTGGAAAGAGCTGGTTAGTATTTACTCCTCATTTAAAAGAACATGATCTGGACAGCTATAATGCCTTATAAATGCCCTCATCTTTTGGTGAGCTGAGAGCGCATGATCATATCCTGCACAAGAACTACAGTAACGTGAAGTCTGGGTTCTCTCACAATATTCAGGGACAGACCAAAATATTGGTAGAACTTTTTTTAAACGAACAACACTTTCAACAAACACTTGCATTTGTAGAACTGCATAATCTCATTTTCAATGAGGTTCTTAGGTCAGAAGTACTATTTCAGTTATTAAACATGGCTTTAAAAACACAGTATACTTAACACGTTACAAATGTCTGAAAAAGATTGGAACAATCACTATTTCAACTCATTGCATTAATAAGGAAAGCAAACAGCAGCACTTTTGGAAAAATATTCAAGTATTTCCCTGAAATACTATATAATGAAAACCAGATCCTAAACTTGGTATGACTACACTTCAAGCAAATATAATTTGCAAGAGCTTTTTGTCATATAGAGCAGTATGAATAATACTTTGTAGCAAAGACATAGCACACCATTTTGACATTATGCAAAACTGGAATGTAAATAATTTCAACAGGAAAAAAAATATCAGCCACTTACAACAATTTTCAAGTGCTTCAGTAATAAACTGACAATCACCCCATGGCTTACACAGAGCAAATACATGAGACACGTGAAACTAATACAAGCTGAATGACAGAAGTGCCAATAAATATACATGAACAGAGAATCACTAGCTGTTCAGACACAAAACCAACATCAGATGCAATGAGTTTTAAAGAGAACCACATACAGATAGATAGAAGAGAGCAGGGGCTAACTTCTGATCCTCATACAGGAATAAGTATGTATGAGAAAAGCAAAATTTAGCCCCAGGTCTACACATACAATGTGTGTGTCACAGTACACAAATCCCAAAACAACTTAAAAAAACCACTCCATAGCTATACATGATAGTCCAATGTTTTTTGCTATAAAACCAAATCAGCACAGTGAACTCATGATATTTTCAGATGCCAGGTTCTTCCCTTGATTTCAAAAAACAGATTTTATTTCATATTTAGTTAAATAAATTTTTTTTAAAAAAAACCCCACTTTCAATCATCAAATCATATTTTTAAATTTAACATTCCAACATTTTATTTTGCAAAGACATTTTAATGTATGTAGTAGAATCTCCAAAGAATTGCGTACTGAAGAGGGAAGCTTTTCATATGTTACTTTGAGATACTTTTAAAAAATTTAAAACTTGCTGGTGTTTCAGAAGATATTTATATTTTCATTTACCTGTGCCTTCCTGGTATTATAAGTATCCCTGTGAGTTGCTGGCAAGACATTTCAGTTGCTGTGTGTGCCTTTTGGTATCATTTAAAAAGCCATAAAACCTTTTATAATACCAAAAAACACCATGCAAGGAAACCTTTATAAATAGAATACATAGGATAAGGTATGATCTGTATACCGATGTGCTTTTATTTTTCAAATTATTTTTAAGCTCTTATTGTTATTAAAGCCAGGAATGTGTGTTTGAATTGCATTGATAAGTTGCAAGGTATAGTCAGAACTATAAAAAGAAAGATTTTACTAAAACCCCCAAAAAGATGAGAATGACAACACTGTTGTCCAGCAATTAAGCCACATGCAACTACTTAACATTCCCAGTAGAACTTCTTCTCAGACACTGAAAATATCTTGTCTTGATATCTTGATTTGATGACAATTGAAAGTCCAATGTTTTATAATATTTAGATATTACTGCAACACAACTCCTAAATTAGCTCTCTAGAAAAGCACAGAGAATTTACCAGACATCATGAATACATGTATATATGCCAGTTCTCTCTTTCCTAACATAACTTGGATTACATTGCTCCAAGATATATTGTAATGACTGCATTTTTTAAAAAAGGACAACACACAATAAGATGTCTAAATTTATACTGAAGCCATCAAAAAAAATTCTAAAATTTTAAAATACTTGTCAATTTGACTAAAATGCATATTTACTCAATTTCCTTGAGCTTTTATTTTTTTCTTGTCCCCACTGGAGGAACAATGTCTATAGTAATTGTTCATTGCTACTCTGGCTGTAGGCAGCTTCATCTTTACTGTTTTCCTCGATTCCCCTTGCAAATAGTTTCATTAACTGGCAGTGAACCCTGAAAAATATGGAAATCAATAAGAAATAAATGAGTATTTCATATTTAATTCTAATAATCCATGAATTTCAAGCAGCTGGACAAAATTCCTTGCTCCAGACTAGAGAAACCGCACTCATTCTTGATACAATCCTCCCCTGCAAAGAAGGTTGGGTGCTTTATCTACTACTCCTGCTGGACTCAAGTTTGCTATGCAAAGGCACTTTTCTGGGATGTCTTTATGAGCATTTTTAAAATCACTGAAAAGGCTTAATATGTTTCTGGTACTTGGAAAAAAAAAAAAAAAAAATCAATGCTTACCTCACTTCAATTGCTGAACTGTCCAGAGTTTCTCCATCACAATTCCAAGTGCTATTTGAAATATTACAGCAACAGGCTGGATGATCTCTGCAGAAGTGGCCAAAACGTTTCTTTCCTATGTCTGTGACATTGCTTTCATTGTCTTCTGAAAGCTTTGATGTAAATTGAAAGCTCTTCACCCGATAAACATCTACAAATGAGAAGTCAAACTACAAAGAAAAAAAAATAATCAAAACAGGCAATTAAATTTAAATACATTTGATGTGTAAAGCAACTCAGCATGCAGTGTTTTGCGTTCAAGAAAGCCTGTCCACTTCAATTTTGTAGAGAAGCTTACCTTAGGCATAGAGTGATTTTTGTTTTAAATAAACTACACAGGTCAGAAACAATAAAGGGAAAATGGAAACATCTTTCAATGGTCCTCTTCAAGAAGCTGCAGTACTACCACTTTAGAGATAATCAGGTAAGAGATTCTGAGATTTTGAGTAAATGGGATATAAAAGCTATTTTAAAACCCTGTGAAAGTGATATAACATGTATACAAAGTAAAAAAGGTTTAGATGGGGTCTCTGTACCATCCTCAGGACCTGTTCAACTACAGTCCTTAAGCCACATGGGCTTTTCTTGAAAGCCTCCTGCTTCTGCATTTGTAACAACGCCCTGAAGGTGAGAATTCCATGGCACTGTAATCAAATTACAGAGCTGGGTGTTTACAAAAATAAGAAGAGAGGATATTATTACATTCCAACAAAATAATTTTAACCAGATAATTCAGCTAGAAAAGGGACAATTAAGAGATTGTTCTTATAACAGAGGTTTCAAATTTACACTACAATATTGCCCAAATGCTTTAAAACAGGCTTTGTAAAGGCACAATCAAATTGGAGGGTACCCTCACTTGCCCTGAAAGCAACTTGACTGATACGGACTCTAGCATTTAGCAAACTGTAATAAATACAGACATAAAATTTAGCGAAGGCAACGGAAAATATCTGTGTGTGCCTACGGAAGTGGGGATAGCAAAGAAGCAGAAGTGAATAAACAAACAGTTTGCCCATAAACTGGTCTGGATTAACATACAATGACCTTTTTCTTTTCACATTTTCTTAAGTTTGACATCAGCTAAAGGGACCTCCTAGGTGTTACGTTCCCCCAGCTTTTAACCATAAAAAAACCTGCAGATGTCAAACTCCACCCTTGGAAGCAGCAGCTCACAGATACAACGATGTTCTCCAAGAAGACTGCTAGTCCAAGCAGCTTAGTTGCAAAAGAACCGGTATCCATGGCTGCACAGAGCCACCCGTGAATGTTCACAGTTCAAGTCTAAGCAGAATGTAGTCTCTCAATAAACGTTGAAGCCAGTTTGAAAGGTAGCCAGAGAAGGCTTCAGATAATCAAAAATATCAAGGGAATAGTGACAGTGAGTGGAAAGGAGTGAAAGGAAGAAGATACTTAGGAGGAAGGAAGAATATAGACACACACACACACACTGTCCCAGGGAAAGGTAATGAAGAAATATGGGAAAGAGAATCTATACTAATTCTTGTACAGATGAGAAAGAATAGCATCATAAACAAGTGAGATTTATTACTGCTTTTATAATTAGATATGACGTTAGTCCATTGCTCAGATAATTTCCATAACATGCTAATAATATCAGGTTGTGACAATTATTAAACGTGTGTATTCACAGCTATAGCTCTGGCTTCAACAGATATTACAATCCAAAGCAATGATGAATCTTCCCTTGTAGTTTATCCTGACAGCTACAACATATGCAAGGAATAATTCGGAGGCTGAACGCATAAAGCTCATATCCTGATCACATATACACAGTAAAATTCTGCTAAAAGCCTAACTGCAGTTCTGGTAACTTTCTTCTAAACTACATTTTTATACAGTTTACAAAAAGTGATTTATTATTTGTCACTGCATCTTCTACCTCAGCTGTGTTACAATGCTCTGAGCAGTTTTTCATGACAAATACATGAGGGCATAATTGTGATAAAACCACTTTAAATATCGCCCAAAAAGCAAATATATAGGAAAAAGTTACGAAACAGAATTCAATTACCAGAAGTGGAATTTTGATAGGATGCTATGGCCCATGGCTTGATCTGGCTAAAATGATTTTTTTTTAATGGTAGACACATTGTGATTTTGGCACCCAGAATGTATAAATTTTTTTCTTTTTTTTTTTTTTTTAAAAAAAAAAAAACAAACAAACAACAAACCCTGTTTTGTAGATGGTCTCCTCATAATATAAGAATACCAAGATTTACAGCTTAACCTGATCGTGGAGAATTCATTGCCGTAGGGAATACACACCTGATCATCTTGGTTTGTATGTCTGACAAGATACCGTAGAAAATCAAATCTGGAGCATTTACGAACTAGAATGAGGTCAGCTGAACCATCTGCCAAATGAGCTGCTGGTGAAAGACCTCTTGGACTTCGTGGACATGCACAGCTCATATTTACTGCATTGATGGCTAGAAATTTCCCTTTAATAACCTTCCATTCTTCTTCATCCTCTGAAACACATCAATAAAGGCATAGGGTTATTATTTGATCTACTCTCAAGGACACTAAAAGCAATCATTCTTGGCAACTTAAAAGTTTTTACTGGGCATATTCATGCACTGTCAATATGTATCTAAAATAAACTGCATTATAAAAATCCATTTTTCATATACTGACAGAGAAAGTTACTTTCTCCCTTCAGTGCTTGTGATTATTTACTAAAACTGCTGACCATTTCTGACATATGTATGTCAAATTGAGGATTAATGCTAGTTGGGTAAACCCACAAAACCTTAGGCAAGGATAAGAGAGACAAGTTACAACTCTTACAGTGCCGTGTGGAAGTTCAGGGCAATTTTGGGTGATTTTTAACATTTTAAAAATTTTATTCTTGCTTTCAACATGTTAATCTTAAATAAACAATGACTCAAAGACAGTGGCTTAGTATTTGGTTTGTAAATCCATATTCCGCTTCTGCCTCAATGACACAATTTATATTTAAAAAGACAAAAAGTGATGATTCAGGCTTCACCAAGGACCAGCAGGCAGCACATCAAGAATCTGTTTCCACCCAACCCATCCTAAAATACCCAAAGAAGAATACTATTTTTCTGGGCATAAATTTTCAGCAATTTCTGGAACAAAAATACAAATCTGTTTTCAACAACATGAAACCATTCTGTTAGAGATTAGACCTAGACTGAGCTTAAGTATGTGATGACATCAATAGTACCAAAAGGCAGAGGAATTTTCCACAACAAAAACACTGGCAGGCACCGCACAGACTTGTCATGTAAACTTTATCTTCTTGAATATGGATAAAAACAGACCAAAAAAAGCCTTTGTGCCTTTGTGTTTTTAGATTACACATAATCACCTTCCTCACTACAATGAAAAAGAAAAAAAAAAATCCATAAAGCAGGTGTAAAACTCCTTTCCTCTTCCCAATATAAGTGGATTCAGATATTTCCAAGGAACAACTCCACAGAAGTAGCAGACTCTTCTGATTGCAGAAGAGTCTATGGAGATACACATGGTTCTAAGACTCCTGGAGTTCAGGAGTCAAGTGCCACTGTTGACAATGGGGGTAAAATTAAGGAATGAATAAGAAATGAAGTTTGTTTATATAAGCTTGTTAAAATTTGATCAAACCACAGCAAAGCAGAGGTTTTGAGGCATCTTAATTGGTACTTACTCAGAAATCTAACATTTAGTTCCCCACATTTTGGTTAACACTTATTTTCAAGGTGCTTCTTTGATGGGTCTGTAGATGATATTTATGCTATATATTTTATGTCCTGAAATTCTTACGTTCTTTACTTCCTTAGTTTTAGGAACTTCACCCCTACCTTAGAGAATCATTATTACAATTGTCTAGGCAATTTTGGACCTCAAGTCTATGATGCACTGATTTTGAATTGACCTCTTCCATGCTTTATAGATTAGAAGAAGAAAAAAACAAGGAAAAAAAAATGGTAATTATTCTGCAATTGTTCTTTGCCCTTTGAACTTGTCTTGCCTCCTTAAATTTTTATTTATTGAAACTTCTCACTATCCACTCACAACCAAGAAAAACATAATTCCAGGAAAACCAGAGTAGAATTATGACATGATGAAAGACTTAAAAGAAAATAAAAATTTTATTCTTTTCCATCTAGACTATCCTATCTCCTGATAAACAAATCAATGACAACAGCTCGTAAATTCAATATTTTCACATCATTAGCCAGAGTGGTTTTAGTAATACTTGCTTTACTGCTGATCTTTTTATGTTGCTTTCAAACAGGACATTACAAAAAGAAATAATTTAAATCAGATTCAAAACATGTATCTTACGAGAGCCGAAAAAGACTTAAAAGTCAAACTGCAGAATGACTTTGTTCAGACTGCAGATAAATGACGAAGCCCTGCTCCAAGATGAAGGTAACTGAACAAAATATAAGGAACTACTGGAACTGGGCACATCTGTGTCCAGAACTACACAAAAGCTTATTGACAAGAAAACCAGGAATTTTCTGGTATACAAAAACCAAAATGAAAAGTAAAAGTAAAAATTTAAGTAAAAATCTGATGGTTGTTTATCTGAGAAGCATTCATAATTTAGTCTATAGTGTGTCTAGATACATATTAACTTTTGAAGTATGTTCCCTGGAATAAGTAAGTCTCAAATTACTTTAAGGTAGAATGGTTATATACATTACTGTAATGGATTGTTTTCACCTGGTAGGAAAGTACCATTCAGTATGAATTTCAGCATGTTACTTAAAAAAGCTCCACTGTTCAAATAAAAACAAAATCAGGGTATTTTTCACATTTTAAATGACCAATAGTTTTTATAACCATTCTGCAGAGTGCATCACTAAACAGCACAAATTATTCACCCAAAGTATCTTTCATACAATAGAGCAATCATAAGCAGGGAGAACATAAATGGGACTCATTTCAAATGTCTACTGCAAGTTGCTGAAATCAGCATAAGGGACTAACACTCAAAAGTTTACTTCACAATGCACATAGAATTCTGTACAAAGAAATGTTCAGTGACAGCCAATGCAAGCATCCTTCCAAACTTATCTGAATCGTACACAAACCAAGCATACACAATGAAAGAGTCAGCCAATACACCCTGTTAAGCAAAAAGCTTATCGGAGGTGGCAATTTAAAATTCTTTTTATTACAAATCAAAAGTAGCTGTTTATTATGTTTGCTTAACAGTACTGCATAGAGAAGAGACAGACTACAAAGAAAGTCAGCTACTAGTAGTAAAATACATTTAAATAAACAATATCCTATGTAATCAGCTGCTTAATGTCTTGTGCAATGCGGGCTAAAGCAGTCTTGATTGCTCACTAACCTGTAGCTTTCTTCTGCCTTTGATGCTTTGTTGGATAAAATGGCAGATTTACAGAAAAAACCCCAAACAAAACCCACCCCACTCAAACACCAAAACCAAAATAAAACCCCAAACAAAAGAAAAAAGATTGGCACTTTCTAACTACAGCTGTTTCTCAAAGATAGAGAATTTTCTTAAAAAAAACCCCCTGCTATCAGATTTAGCTCCTAAAAATATTATGCAATTTCTTTAGCTGACTCTGGGCACAAACTAAAACAACTCAAGAAATACTCCAATCTGGCTATAAATCTGCTATAAATCTGGCTGTAAATCTGCCATTTTATCCAACAAAGATCAGAAAGCAGTAGCTGGGATGAAAGCATGTGTAACAGGAATTCAAGTTGGTATAGAAATCTATATACAGCTTTTCTACTCCCAGTGAATCTCCATAGTATGATGATACTCTTTTTGCTATGATAGTGTGCAAAATAACTACAATAATGAGAATCTAGGTCATAAGCACCAACATTTGTGTCAAGAAAACTATGGTTTTATGCACTGGGCTCTACAAGAAAATAAGAGAGCAAAAGCAGAAGCAAGCACCCATGGAAAGGCTGGCTGTTTTATCACTTATCCTGCATACTGGTGGAGTACTGTACAAAAATAAGTACTGTAGATGGGTTATGAGTTGTTCAAGTACACTGCCTCATATTTGTTTAACAAACAGCTTTACATAGGGTGATTTTTGGGCTAACAAACACAGATTTTTAATCTTGATCTATTCTAAAAGTTATCTTAATGAACGGCTTCCTTCTATACTACCTCAAAGTTTATCAGTTAAGTCCTCCTCCTAAAAAGGAACAGAGTCCTAGCTGACAGAATATATCTTCCTTAAAAAAAATTAACCAAACACACTGGATATGTAATTAGTACAGTTTTATCAGAATTTTTTGAGGTTTAGGTGGAAGAGACACTTTACATATTTTTTATGGGTATTTTCCTTTAACTTAAAGATTGCCTTTTAACTCACCATGTTTTTTAAAAAAAAACCCACTTGAACCAATACATTCTGAAAAATAACAATTTGTGTAGTAATATACCATCTTTTTACAACAAATTACCTTCATGTTTTAATCCACGTTCCTTGTGCTGTTCTGCCAGCTGTTGCCCACTTTTCTTGCAAATGTAACATCTGAAAACAAAATAACCACTTCCTGAGAACAAAACTTTTATTCAGCTCAACCCTGATGTGGCATAAATTATGAAAGCCCTGCTGGCAGGGTATGTACTTAAGCACAGTGTTCAAGATTACTGCATGATATAAATAGCACACAGCCATAAGATTACATAGGATGGAAGGGACCTCTGATGTGGTCCAAACCTCAGCTTAAAGGTCTTATACAATAAGGACGTTCAGTGTCTTGTTCAGCCAAGTTTTGAACATCTGTGTATTTGACTGCTGTTAACAGAAAAAGACACAGACATACTGGAGCCAGTCCTCCATCTCACAAGTGCTGAGTACAGGGGAAGAACCACTTCTCTAGATCTGCTGGCTTCTCTTTTGCTTAAAAAGTACAATATAAGGTTGTGTCTTCCTTTTCTTCAAGGTCACACTGCTGATTCAGGTACAGCTACTGTCTACTAGGATCCCCAAATCATTTTTGGCACACCTGCCTTCCAGCCAGTCAGTGTTCAGCCAGTACCATTGCATGGAACTATGCCACCCCAGATACATGACGTTTGCCTCTCCTGAACTTCAGAACATTCCTATCTTCAGCCATTTCTTCACTCCATTGAGGCCCCTCTGAATAACAGCCCTAACTTTCAACATGTAAACTACTCCTTCCAATCTGGTATCATCCATAAAACCACCAACAGTGCAAATCTGTCACTGTCCTAGTCATTAAGAAAGAGATTGCACAGTATCAGCTTCAGTATTGATCCTCGAGACACCGTTAGTAATTGGCTGCCAGTTGGACTTGGTACTCAGAACCTTTCTAGGTAGTCTGGTCAGTTTTCCACCCATCCACTTATGTAGTCCACACCTAATTTGGTTTTAAGAATAATACAGGTAACAATACCAAAGGCCTTCAGCCAAGATATGTAACACCCATTATCTCCCCCTCATATCCACGGGCTTGGGGACCTGTAAGGCCTGGGAACAGACTACATCAGTGAAAACAGGGGCAAAAGAATAATTTTCCAGCCTTTTCCATATCTTTTATCAATAGGTTCCCCAGACTAAGCAGCAGGTCCATAGTTCCTTCAGCCATTTGTTATGGTTGGTATACTCATACAACCCCTTTTTAGCAAGTAACACCCTTCACATCCCTCACTGATTTCAACTCCACCTGAGTTTTGGCTTTCTCAATTCCATCTCTACATATTTAGCCAGTGTCTTTTGTTCCTCCAAAGTGCAACCCATTCCACTTCCACCTTCTGTTTGCTTCTCAGATCCTTGCTTATCCACGCTGGTTTTCTCTCATGCTTACTTAACTTTCTGCATATCAGAATGGACTGTTACTGTGCTTTGAGAAGGTACCAACTTTCCTGGGTCTCCTTGTGCTCCAGGGCAGATTCCTGATTAAGCTAAAAAGTTCAGGGCAGCAATTCTACTTTTTGCCTTGCTTACTTCTCTCAGGATTTTCAAGTCTATAACCTTACAGTAACCACTGCCATAACTCTCCTCAACTGTCACATCCCCCACTTTCCCTTTCTGTATCAAGACTCGGAGCATTTCTCCTAGTCAGCTTGTCAATCACCTGCATGATCACTGTCATCACCACCCTCCAGGATCCTCTTAAATTGCTTGTGTCCAGCTCTACTGCCCTTCCAGCAATTAACAGGATATATAAAATCCCCAGTGAGGCATTAGGCACTCTTTACTCCTGGTCTGAGACCTGGATGACAGCTTTCTCCCTCTGGAATTTCCCCTGCATCCACCTGACAGAATTTGATAGCTGTTCCAGCCACCACGATCTGTAGCATGTCACAGCACTAATGCAGCACAGTCTCAACAAGTTCCATGTAGTTTCTGGTCAAAAGTTTTTGGCTCCTCTGTATCCTGCAGTGTTGTTTGCTGCTGTGACAACTACTGTATCACTAATAGCTACATTCATATAGAAAGGAGACTAACAGACACTACTGCACAACTTCAAGTGGGTGAAAGCAAAGAGAAAGGAAGGAAAACTGGGAGATTAAGGCAGGCCCCGTGATTTGAGAAACAGGTGAAGAATATCACATAGGATTTATAAAGCATAGCAGTAGTCTTAAAAAGAAAATAAGCTAACTAGGCTGATTCGTGAGAGGATCTATCCTCAGGACAAGCCACACCAGCTGTTGTCATGGCACTAAAACAATCACTAAAATTGCTAAATCCAATTACAATGTGAACATCTGAGAATATTTTTATAATTATCTTCATTTGTAGAAGCTATGAGGCATCCAGACTTTTTATCTATTAGCAGTAACACAGCATAGTGCCCTCAGCATCTTGTAACTGGCTACTGTGCTGGTAGATTTTGCTTCATTTAAAACAGGGGGAGGGGAGGACCAGCTAACAAAATTTTATTACATTTTTGTTTACTGACCTGATAAAACGAGGTGTTCTCTTTAATGAGCCAATAAAGTTTTTTTACAAGCTTGTCTCTTTCAGAGTAAGTGTTCTAATATTAAAAACAACATTTCTGTGACCTTTATTTATGTACAGGCCTTTCCAAATAGCTCATGACAAATACCCAGAGATAAACATAGCCTACCCTGTTCTGCAGCTATCTTTATCTCGTGGAGATCCCAGTGCGTGCTTTGCTGGTTGAAAAGAAATGGTTCCTTCATAGTAATGATGAGAAAGAAAAGTCTTGAAGCCTATATATAAAAAGGTATTAAGCAGCATTAAGTCATTAGAAATCCATATTGCAAACACCTCTATATATATCCCTTGAATATTCTTCTTTCCTTCTCTGCAAAAGGACTGCAAAACAACAGTGGCTCTCCTCAGGCGCACAGCTCTGTGTTATGATGTTGTAGATTGTAAAGTACAAGGAAATATCATCCCTACCCTCCCAAATTTTTAACATTTGCCAATAATGCCATTACTTTGCTTTAATTAAAAATTTTATTACTGCTGACTCTTAAAATTGGCCTACACTGCTTAAATTCTCCTTTCGCATCTTCTTTCCCTAATGCAAGACAAATCACAGAAGGCAAAAGTACTTTTCAGTAGCATAGGATTTATCCATATATTAGCTAACTAGGCTAACCACTCATAGACTCTTGGAAGAGGACAAAATTAACAGTTCATTCCATCAGCTGAATGTCTAAGACAAGAGGAGTGATTATCACTCTTTGACTGCAAAGAAAGGCAAAATTACTAGCACAAAAAAGAAATTAATCTTTAGGTAGCTATTGTTAGGTGACATGTATTCAACACAGCTTTAATCAACACACTGTTAACATTATCCCCCAAGTCACAGAGCTTTACATAATGTGATCCTGGTACTGCAGGAAGTTTAAAATCAGGGTCAGTCTGTTTCTGATGTTCAAAACTTTCAGAGAAGCTTGGTTTGGAGAGAATATATCAACTGCTCCAAAATGTCTCCATGCTGATAAAAGAGTGTAATTATTACACAAGTTACCTGAGTAGTCATATCGTATTGGACCCATCCAACGCTTCTTTTCACTATCTTTTAATATATCTCCATAAAAACCGTAACCCAGTAATGATACAGAGTACTTCAAAAAGGTGTTGTTATGATGTACAGCAGAGACATCCAGAGGCTGACAGTCACCTATGAAGGTTAGAAGTGTAAGGTTCTATTAAGTTCTATTTTAAATTGCAGCTGAAAACATAACAAAAATTTTAAATAAAACACATTTTTTACTTTTAAAATATTTGTCAGCATATTATTATGTCATAGACCCATGTATGCTACTTATACAGGCAGAAAGGGAAAAATAATTTTCAATAGCAGCTTCATTTAATATTTAAAAAGCATTAAGCACTAAGTGAAAAGAAAGGTCAGTATGCTAAAAATATATAATGAAGAATTTACACCCATCTATCATGTAGCAGTAGAAAGGGATGTCATAGCAGAGAGCAATGCAGTATCTGAACTCCTACCATTTACTACTTAATCCTATATGTCATATTATCAGAGGATAATTCAAGCTGGAAGGGGCCTTAGGATGTTTCTCAACAAACCACCCACCTGAAGTAGGCTTAGCTACAAGCCCAGATTAGGTTACTCAGGGCTTATCCAGTCAAGTCCTGAAAATCATTAAGAACAGCAAGTACACTGCCTCTCTGATGTCCTCATAGAGTAAACCTTGGAATGACGGTGGGGTTTGGGGTGTTTGAGGGGGGTATTGTTTCTTTTCTTGTTTGGGTTTTTTATGTATTGCTTGGGTTTTTTTCTTGTTTTCTTCCAATTCACTTTATGCCCATTGTTTCCATCCTTCATTACAGACTACCATGAAGAACCTTTTAGATAAGTGAGAAACACTCTGAAAAATGTAAATACGTGTGTAGATATGCACATTTATTAATCCAGCTAAAATACTACGATATATTAAGCCCATATATCCTTCTAATCCTAGCCCAATGGCATCAACTCTACAAATGCAAAACAGATTTAAGTATAGTTTAAAAACAGAAAAGCTTGTGGAAACCTTTGTAACATCAGTTCCTGGATCTGCAACAGTTAAGCACCCCATAACTGATAATGAAATAAACATTATTTCCGAATTCTATCCTTCATGCTTATACAACATCATTATAACTAAAGATCGCCTTGCACAATTTTTCAAATCCAGTATTAAGAACTGGGTGACCATGATTCCTCAGTACATGGCACATAGGATGGACATCACAAATCAGAATGCACTGAATACGCCAAGCCATCTCCTTTACGCCCCGTGCAGTTCAGAAAGCCCATTACCAGAGGACTTTGAGAAGCAGCAATGTCAGCATCCCTACTGATGACAACATAACAAAACATTTATTGAAAAGTAGTTGCTTTCCTTCCTAGTTCCTCCTCAAATATGATTTAGTGATGGTAAAATTAGGGAATTATAAGCTAATACTTTTAACTTGGCATGGAAGCATTGAATTGCACAAGACAATTAGACAACTAATACAAAATACTATTCAAGTGTACATGCATGTATAGCTTTCTCTGAGAGCAAGAGAGAGGGAGAGAGAGAAACAGTTGAACAACTTATACTGCTTATTGTATTTTACTGCTAGTTTCAAAAGTATGCCAGAAAGCATGAAAACTTAAGCACCAGATATAAAATTTTAATATGATTTCTTGAAAACAATGAGTTACAGTAGAGAAAGCAATTAATTTTTAACACTGTATTTCAAATCAGATATAAATTGCACACAAAAACTTTGTATTTCAACTCAGCTGTTGTTCAAATTGCATTTCAAAAACATTTAGAAAGAACTAAATAGAACTACTATTTTGGGCTAGTATAATAATTTTTATAACAAAACAGCAAACTGTGACCACCCACCTACAATAATATGAAGAGCTGATGTTACTGGATCAGAAATGCCAACAGTTGAAAAGCATATGCAATCTGTTGATCCTGAAAAATAAAAACCTAAAGATTAATATCTTTTCAAAACAAGTAATATTGTTAGGGGGACTATGCCAAAAGCATTATCTTGCTTTGGACTGCTCCCTTCTATTTTATGGAACTAAGTAAATATAAAGATACAAATAATATTATTTAAATTGTAACTTCCCCTCCAATTTATTTCTCTCCTTATAAAGTACAAATATTTTCAATATATAAGCAATAAATACATAGCAGCTAGTGTAGGGAAATAAGCTAATTCACATGAAAAACTTCAGGATTTCATTACATTAATTAAGGATGGAGGGGAAGGAAGGCATATGTCGATTGTCCTTTGCTTAAGATTTCTTACTCATTGAGATCTTGTGAAAATATATTGATCAGTTTCTTGGTTTTTGGGAAAGTGATCTAAATTCTAGACTGCCAACATCCCCTCCTCTTTCAGCTGCATCTTAAACTGGAAACTCCTGATTAATACTATTCTTTGAAAATTAGCTAAGACATGCTTTCAGAAATTAGTTTATAGATAGGGGAGTAAAGTGAATACAATTGTGCCTTTACAGTCTTGAGCAAAATACCTACAAGAAGAAAGAGGGAAGCTTTGGGCTTCACATACATTCTTTGTTACCAACTACCTCCAAGGCACTCCTCACTCAGTATTTTTGGCGCTATTTAGAGAAGCAGTTCTCCCTGATCCCTATAAAAAAAAACCCAAAACCAAACCAAACCCAATCTAAGAGCCTAATCTAGCGTTGTGAATCCCACTCTGCAGCAGGGACTTGAAAGACGGGGCCAGGTGTACCAAAGTGTTTTTGTTGCAGCCTCTTAACTCAAAATTTACCTTATAGTTTCTACCATCCCTTCCCTCAAATTGAATTCCTCTAAAGTCAAGGCCGGATATCTGAAAACAAAAAATTTCTTTGTCCACCTATGTGCTCTCAGATTTGCTACTGATAGGCTAGACGTGGAGCAGCTCAGATGCAGAGTACTTCATTTCTGGAGCCTAATCAAACAAATACAAATCTAAAAATGGAGGAATGGGCAATCAGTAAAATCCACTCTTGGTTCTTTCTCACTTTGAAAACAGTCAGGACATATACTGTTATCAAATGGACACTCACTTTCCCTGTCAGTGAAGGG
The DNA here is from genome assembly GCA_013389885.1 of Geococcyx californianus. NCBI lineage: Eukaryota > Metazoa > Chordata > Aves > Cuculiformes > Neomorphidae > Geococcyx > Geococcyx californianus. The sequence continues at coordinate 46,031 of VWPV01033255.1, forward strand.
CATGGGAGAAGCTTCTATCAAGCAAATGCTTATGCAGAAGCCTGTTACAGCCAAGGAGCCGCAGTTCCAGGAGCCAATTAAAGAACAAAAGAAACACTGTGACTAAAGAGATCTCTTACTATGAGGCTGAGGTTCAAGATGGTGCAGGCGCACCACTACAGGCATATGCTGTTGCACAGGAAACAGCACTCCAGTTTCACTCAGTATTGTAACAGGCAAGTTACACAGATGATGTTACCATGACACATTTGCAGTTTTATAGCAGAAAATATTAAGTAGAGTTCAGATACCGATGCTATGCTTGACTGACAATTTTTCAGTTTCAATTTTCCTCTTACAGTCATGAACTTCAGTTAGGCAGAAAATAAAATTCTCACTACTTTTGAAAAGAAAAGCAAATAAAAAAATAGCCAGTAAGAGATCTGACCTGAACTTTTATTACTTAGTGTATAAGCCTAATATTTAGTTCACCCTTTCCCATTTCTTCAAGATCTGTTTGCATTCTGCTGTTAGAATTATCTTAGTAACATTCGTCTCAGTGTAAACAAGGCTTCTAAGTAGTCTTGCACTCTACATGGGAGAAGAAGAGAGGAATTTCTACAAGCTATATTTCAACACTGGAGGCTTAGTCTTCTATAGTCAATTAAAAGCTGATTTATCTTTTGGACAATTTTGTAGTACTTATTTTGATTTCTATTCATTAACTGGCAAGGCAGAGCTAAAAGTAAATCTGAAGTCTGAAATGAATTCTAAGGTTCTAAAATGGGAGGCTGGGGAAGTCACTAACAGTGTTTACTCAGACATCCCAATAGAGTACCGACTAAAACAATAAAACATTGTTTCTTTTCTCTCTCAGAGCCAGTAGTACAGAGCAACAAAACCAATACAATTCCTTATGTAGATTCCAAGGAAACATAACTAGTCAGAATACCACACCAAGCACAAACCTAATGGTACTAGTTTAAAGGTCACAAAAATGTTCATGATTACTAAGGATTCCAATCCTTCTGAATACTTCAAACAGAAATTCTAGACCATTAGGTGGGTCTTGAATAGATTTGGAATCTACTGCTGCTGAAACAACATTCTGATTAGATGCACATGCAAATCCCCCCAAAATCTGGCTTATTTCATCAGTAGAAATCTGATATGGAAAGCAGGATTAGAATGTAAATATAGCTTGACTACTATCCTATTGATTAATAGCTTAGAATTGCCAGAGCACTTAATTTGGGTAAGAAGCTTTCATAGAGGATAACTCTTGACTGATGTTAGATGGTGGATGTTGTTCGTTTTGGTTAAACCGACTGAAAAAATCTTATACATACTCTGCCAGATTTTCTTTGGAGATTTAATGCAACAGTCCAAATGAGTAAAGAAAAATAAAATGGGGTTTTATGGGTTGCACAGAACTACATGCAAATGGAAAGAAAATTGTTGGGCTGCTTGATAAATGAGCAATTAAAACAAAAAAACCCACAACTTCAGTGTGGAAACTAATTTTTGCGTTGGTGTGCTAGAAAAGAAGAAAATCAGCATGCAAGGGAAAGATTAAGTTTCAGGTAAACACACCTTGCAGTAGCTACATAAGCACATGCAACATTGCAGATTATGGCACAGTTTCCACTCTTGTCAGAAGTGCTGTTGGCAGCTTCAACTGGAATCAAGGTACACAGGTTTGAAGGGCCTTAGAAAGCAAGATATCTGCACAAGATGGGCAGGTGCAACTCAGTATCTACAGGCTCTACTGACCGTATTGAGTAGATGCCCCCCAGCTATAGCACCTGAGATGGGCGAGATTCCTGCAGACACCTAAATGATACTCAAATTTTCATGCTTACAATTTCAAATTGAAACTCACTCTAAGGAAAGTAGCTCCGTTACCCAAATTGACACCAACCACCAGTGTGCAAGAGCTGCAGATTACTCTGCTTGGCTTCCAACTGCTCCTCTAGTACTATAACTGTCTTGCATAGGGCTAGTACATTTCAGCAATGGTGGCATCATACCATCATACTGGGTAGCTGAATCCCTAACTAAGCGTCTGAAATCTCCTAGCTAAAGAAAAGCCTCATCCCAGATATTTTGATATCAAGAGCCCACCGAAAATATGAAGTGTGTAGCGGGTAAACAAAATCTCAACTAATCTTTCTTAAACTAAATATAATTACCATTTATTTTGTACACCAGAGCCCTGTTTCACCACCCATTTTCCCCCAAGTCTGCTATTAGGAGGTCTCATAGAGCCACATAGCTGTTACATGGGCAAGTTCTTTGACATTCTTTTGCTCCCCACATTTATTTTTTTAAATCAACAAATTTAATTATTTAAAAATTATCACAGAAATCCTTCCTTTTAACTAATCACAAGGAGAAATTATTAAGATATGTATTTAAAACACTAAAGAGTATGTACTCCCCATAAAACATTTTTCCTAAAGCATCATTAAAGAAACTAGAATAACGGACTGCACTATATAGAATATAGTACAGCTAAATCTCCAGATTTCCCCTTTGCATGCACATATTACTGGATGTTTCTGAGTAGACAAGTCACACAGACAGGTGTTCAGATGCCACCTCACAAGCTTTAAATTGGTCATAGAACCACCAAAGTGAAAAGCAAAACCAGATGATTTACTGGTTGTATGGAAGAGTTTTAGACATTGATTCTGTGGACCAAGAAAACAGGTTTAATATCTGCAGAATGACAGACTGGCTTAAAAAGGAAGAGTTCACAAGGACTTTGGGCTAGGTTTTTTTTTTGTTAGATAATCATTTCAGCGGGACTTCAGTATCACTGTACAACAAAAATGGCTTAATATAATTATGGCAAGCTTAAAGAGATTACATTAACATCACAGGGAAAGTAATTTTGACTTAGTTGTTTCCCTTCACAGCAGCCCCACCATATTAAATGCAGTACTTAGAGCTAAGAGTGTCATTTCCAGAAGTAAAACTGATTTTAAATTGAGGAATACAGAACATAGTACTTCAGATTTCAAACTATACATACTGAACCTTGAAATGAGATGCCATCTAAACTATAAATATCATTAAATATTACAAAGAATTTGTAACAGAGATAGCTGTGGACACATCACTTGGAGAAATTTAAAAAAATAATTAGCTTTTTATGTTATGCTGTAACATATTTTCAAAGAGAAATTTTACAGTCTGGATGGCTGCCACGCTCCCTGATTTTACTTGCATCTTGTTTCTCAATTTGTGAATGAATCCTCCATCATTTTTCTATACTACCTTCAGATAAGAAGCCTGTGCTGTCTTTAGCATTCTTAACTTCTACAGCTACTCATCAATATGCTAATTATAGTTATACCGCATGCTTCAATCTTAGACATTACAGAGTTCATACTCAGACTTCCACAAAAGCAAAAGGGATGTGGAAGCAAAAGGGATACACAAGAAACCTAAATCACTATGGCAAATAACTCTTTGTATCCAAACTTTACCCCACGTTACCCGGAGCTTGGAATATTTTTTTCCCCTATCCCTAGGGTAGGTTGGCAGACTTGGTTTTTGTAAGAATGAATGCATTAATATTGTGCCACAGCACAGTGAAGTAGAATTTTTTTTCTACCTGCTGAGACCATAATAGTATTTCAACTAATCCATTCTCTTTTACTTAAGAGTCCTCTGACAGCAGTTGACAGCTTTGTCCCCTTGTTCTATGCCAGGTTTTGTAAGAAGAACAAATTACTTTGCCTTACTCCAGAGGGTATAATTTTAATATCAAAGCATGTGCATGAAACCTCAGTGCCACATGTTATAAGAGGAATGATTCCCTGTTTTTAAATTCTATGGAGGCATACTAGTACTTGGAATGCATGGAGGAATCATAGCTGGGTGTGCTTTTAAGGATAGATGGCACTAGGAAGAAGTAATAACTAAACAGAAGTTTCTGCCGGTATGCTGAGGTGTAGTTACCACGTTGCAGTACAAAACTTGCTACAGTCTCCAAGTACTCTTAACAGCAAATCTGTTTACAACAGCTATCAGCCAATTAATACTGGCAGAGCTGCAGTTAAGAGAAATTCACAAGTTAAAGCTGCCATTTGAGCAGAAGCCTTTATTCATGTCAGTAAAAAGTTATTTCACAAAAATGTACCATAAAGTACAAGAATAAATTATATTTTTTTTTAACCAAAGCACACACTAAGAGACTGTCTGGAAGCAGTCACATCTGTTCAAAAAAAGGGGCCCAGCAGAGGCCTGCTCCAGAAAATCAGAATTATGTTTTACAAGTAATATCCAACGTTAAAATATGAAGAGCATGTAAAATGAGACTCTGCTTATGAAATAAAGTTAATTACTCAAAATTAATCATATGTATGAGAGTGTTTTAGCATCAAACCTCTCTCACTGGTAGTTTCAAACCTTTGTACAATTAAATTGATACTTTCTGAGCAAAGATTGTCTGCTGAATTGAGTGTTAGTTTGAATACATATACTGTTTAATCACAACCAGAAAGCACAACCTGCCATGTTTCTGTTAACACAACTTGACATTAGGAACTAAATGACAGGAAAAGCAAACACACTGATTCAGTGTCACCCTTCCCAAGGCTCCTGATCTCACTGAGTAAACCGTGTCCATGTATTAGAAGACACAGAGAGCTTTAGAACTTAATCTCTAGACTCTAGGTTTCTTAGTTCTTATGATTTTTAGAAAAAGATTGGTTTCAAAGAACTAAAAAGAGCACCATGGATGAAGTTTTTCTAGATGCACAGTTTATATTTTATTATTCCTTTTGACTGTACTTTAGGATTATCAGTTTCATTTAAAAAAAAGTCTTTTTAAGGATCTCATTTTTTAACAGATTTCTTGCACTAGTCTGGGAACTAGAGGATCTGTTGGGATCAATACATGATCAGAGTTCCACTAAATCAAGCAAAGAAACAGTGAACAACTTCACCAAGAGCTGGAAAAAACCCTCCTGCTGCCTCTTCCTGACCATCCTGCAATGCACAGGCTTGGCTCTTTCATACACACCTTAAGGTCCCTGTGATGTCCAGATTTTTAAGAAAAGGCTAAGATTTGTTCAGTGACTTGATTCCCACTTTAAGTAAATAAGCACTTTCTCATATTTTCAGTAAAAGATTTTAAA
>VWPV01033256.1:0-22716 GCA_013389885.1 Geococcyx californianus
TAAACCTCAGGCTGTTGGAACTGAATTACCAAGGAAGTGAAGGCTGCAAAATAAACACGAAGACCAAGCCAAAAAGGTTCACACTGTGTTATCTAATTAGTATCACTTTTATTCAAAATTCATTTCTATCCTGCTCTTCTTTCACAAACGACTGTTACTGTCAACCAGCGCAAGGACTCCAGCTTTCATAGATCTGAGAGCAACAGGAGAGAACGAAAAACCAAAGAACCCTTCACACAGCCAACATAGAGACTTGCCCAGAACGAAGTGGCACATGTGAAACGGCTCTTACCAGTCGGTCTAAAGATGATGTACTGACCTCAGTCACATTCCCTTGCTGCTCTGTGCCTGTTACACTGTAAAAACTTAATGATGTAGAGAAGGATATTAGGTAAAAACTATTTGCTACTTCCTACACTAAAAGCTACTCAAATAAATGTTCAGGTAGATGCTTTAATGATGCATGTTTTTTAAGGAAAATCCACAAAGAATGAAATGTATTCCGTCCTACTTTCCTAAGCAAAGTTTGAATCTCACCTGCAACCCAGGGGAAAACAAACAAGCACACAAAAACCTGCCACCCTTCCCTTAGAAATCCTACTCAAATAATCCTGAGAACCATGTCACCATCCCCTTCTCTCAGAACATATATTAAAGTGTTTCTTGGTGGTTCATCTCTCTCCCACTGGTCTGTACATCAGAAGACAACATGGACGACCACGTTTTGCAGTTACTGCTAAGGTATTTCCTGAAAATGCTGCAAATTTAATAGTTTTAAAAAAGGGAAAGCAATTATTATTCTCAAACGTGGGAGTTCATCCTTAGAGACAATGATAAGAAGCCTCATGATACAAAGCAATAGTAAATTTAATGAAATATAAAATAGGTTGTAAATTATTAAGCATTACAACCAGTAGTTACTAGGAAAACACTAATTTCTTCCAACAACATTCCCAGTAACAAACCTCAACAAGCAATCCATCTCTCCTAACAAGGACTGTACGCTTCTCTCTACAAAAAGACTCTTCAGCAATTCTGTGGCACAAACACATGCCAAGTATTTTTTCTCAGTGGGAGCTCAGAAAGCTCAGCACACCCAGGAACTGAATTCTAGACAGGCAAATAATTGCTAAAAGGTGCATCTGCCCCTTCTGATTCATGGTTGCAGCTGAGCTGCATGACGGCTCACGAGTCTAACTGTTCCTGTTAGGCTGATCTCCTGCAAAAGAAGGGGATGCACGGGACAGCTGGGCAGCAGCAGCTGGGGCGGCGCTGTCCGTCTGACGGGCTGGCAGAGCTCCTGTTGCAGCACACGCTGCCCAGAAGGAATGCTAACTCTAACACAGCACCACTCTTCCGAAGGAGGCCTGCCTTTAAGCCACAGTCAAGTCCTAGAAATCAAAGAACTTCTTAAACTGTCTATCTACTCTTCAAACAATCCAATCACTTATAGTTCAGATCGTTTTCTGTGCTGGAAATTAATTAGCCGGTTCTTTAAATTCTTTTTTTGTTGAAGATAAGGTGAAAGCATTCCATAACCTTCTCTGATTTTGAGAACAGGACTTCATATACCTGTTAACGGCTTAGGATTTCCTGTCTTTGAAGAAGAAAATTCTTTGCTTTTCTAATCATGATGAATGCAAAAAGTTCATCATCAGTCCCAGTCACCACAAGGATGATTGCTTTCACTCATTCTACTTCACAGTAATATTGGCCTTGACCATCAATTGACTTCTAAAATAGTTAAGCTGCATTAAATTTAGGCTGTTGTTATTGAAATTTACAATGAATTGAATTTATCTTTAATTTATTCTCTTAACTTTGTATAGACACCTAGAATTTAATTTTGTTCTTTTGATAGTTCAAATTAAATATTACTTGAAAATCAAAAAGTAAAACTCATTTGAAAACTGATAGAAATAGAAATGAAGATACCTGTTCATTTTGACCTTCTGAGTGGAAAGGAATGAATAAATTAAACATTTATGTCATTTCTCATTATCAAGGTGACTGGACACAATTATAGGGAACTCATTCCACTACGCAAACCCACCCTGACCCAACTAGTCTATGTGTGTCAATAGAAAGAATTATCATTGCGTTTTACCTCTTTAAAACAGAGATACTGTCTATTATGCATAAAGTTATCCGTCCCGTGACATACATAGAATATCAGACGACAGTGCCAGTAGTGCTAGTTTCCCACCAGGGTTTAAATGACAAGCACTAATATAAACGAACGGAAAAGCTGGACCAACAACTGAACATACCAAAGGTAACAAGCATGTTAAAGGGGACCACAAAATAAGATTTGGCTGAGAAACGCCGCTTGTTTGTATCATCATCTGCGGTACCATGTACAAAAAATGGTATAATTTCACAGGGTATGACAAGACACCTTGCACTCATCCTTGGCAGATGATTAGGAATTCAATGCAAAAGACACCTGTACAATCCCATACAGAGCCAGAAGGACTTTGTTTCTTTATGCCTTTTTTTCTATTTTAAAATTACTTTCAAGCAAAAAAGATCTATAACAGTCCTGTACAAACACAACTCTGTAGTGAATCCTTTTAAAACACACAAATTATGAATTAGAAAAACAGAATTGGTGTAACATTCATTAAATGCTATTTTTGCATTGTGTATTTCTTTTTTCTTTTAAACCGAAGGATCAGTTTATATAAATACAGTTACAGTCTGACCCTTTTGAAATGCCTACTGACTTCAAAGAATAGCTAAGAACAGAAATACGTTTTACCGCTTTTTCCTGATTATCAACAAATATTTCAGTATTTGAACTAAAGGAGCAATTTGTGTGAATGCTCACACACAGCACTTCAGTCCTTGTGCACATCCTCGAGCCCAGAGCAGAAGGTTTCGCTCTGATGAGCCTCTTAACGGGAGCCTTGATGAAAAAAGCCTCAACTTCGCATAATGTGCTCTACAAAAATACAACAGCATACTCAGAGAACTCATACAAATAAAATTAATATTCAGACCAAATGTCTACAGCTGTGATCCTTTGAACAAAGGCAGTGAGCTCGAACTGAGTTTACCTTACTGTCTTAGCTACTAATTCACCCTCACCACAAACGAGAACATAAATTAGATACAGTTCTGCCCAGAAGAAGAGTTGAACTTGCTGAATAAAATACTGCCTTTTTTCTGTCTTCTCTTTCTCTGAAAAGTCACAGCCTCGGTCTTTCTTCTTTTATTCTTAAATTTCAGGTGCATCATCAAGTTTTCAACTATCAGATCTTTTAAATTAATTATTAAAATAGTTAGAATTGTTATTCTAACCTATTGTGGTTTCCCTAGGTTTTTTCATACATCAACCAGCAATTGTTACTGTCTTACAAATGTGCTATAAAATATCCACGTAAATCACAATCTCTACATTAGAATTCAAAATCTAATGTAAAAGGACAAATAAAAGTATGTTTATAATTTCCATAATTTATATAATTGGCATATATATTTACTGCTGCTAAACATATGATATTAATTTGCTGCAGTATAATAGAATTTTAAATAGAAATATGATGATGAAGGTAGTTGGATGTTTTGTCAGTTTTCAGGATCGTCAGGACCAAACATTACATATGGCAGTTTTATTTGAGGCTGATGACCAATTCCATTTGTCATCTACAAGGAGTTGATTCCATCAGTTTGGGGATGTTTTGAATGACCAGATGGCACTTCTTCCTGCTCTGAGGACTTACCATCTGAGTGTGTAGGAGTTAGATCTGGGAGAAACACTGCCAGCTGAACTGAGACGCTGTATAGGTGTCGAATGCTTTACCAGTAAAGAAACACTTGTCTTGTTCCAATCTCTCCTTAGCTGAAAATATTCTATCTCAAATTAGTTGTTGTAGACAAGTTCTGTCCACAGAAGTGGAAAGAACAGGAAAAAGAATTAAAAATACCTACTTTGGTCAGCACATATGCACTGCCCAGGGACACTTTTAAAGGCTTTCTTCCGCACTCCCCACGAGACTACACTGAAACCACACTTCTAACTTGAATACAACAGTATTGACAAAATGGAATAAAACTGTGTTGAAAAGTTTGTCCACTTCTAAGTACCATTATAATTCTGCTGCTTTTATTCAGATTCTGTTCTTCGAGTAATTTTTGTCCCTTATTCCTATGTGCAATCCATGGGAAGAAAAAATCAGAAAAGTATGCAGTTGTGGCAAGAGCTCTCAGTGAAGGCCAATCATGATTCATTATCATCACATGCTAACGGAATAGCTCAGTGGAAACACCATAGAGCAAAGTTTAAACATCATGCAGTGATTGTTTTATAATGTTTGTAACTACGTGGCACACACATCGTTCACTCTCCTGCTTTCTTCTGTTATCTGGGTCGAGCTCCCTTTCTCTGTGACTGTGGAGAAGAGATAGGCTGATGGGGGGGGTTACCTCAATTTCTTCCCATCTCCTACTGTTTAAGGGGATGGGGAGTAGTACTGGTAAACCAATTTTCTGTGACAATGTGAAATAAGAGGTTTTTAGGAGGTAAGTTTAATCATAAAATTTTTTTCTCATATTGAAACTTCAGTGAAGTTGCACGCAGCATCATAAAAAATCACTCGTTCTGACATGACTCCTTTATGTCAGGATTTAGGACTTCTCTACCATTGCTTTGCAAGAATACCTTTGCTGTTATCTTCTTCTGGTTTTACTAACAAGCAAGTGACTGGTTTTACTCTTGGAGAGTTACGATACATCAGTTCCACACCCACGGATAGGACCATAGGGTCCCAGTCACTGGTGAAAACCACGTTTTTTACCTCCTCAATACTGCCTTTTTTCGTAAATAATTTATGAATAACATTTGATATACATTTATTGATAATAATACCATGAGCAAATACAAATTAAAAAACATATAAAGAAAGGTATAAAAATACCCCTTTGGAAATAAGCATGAAAGCACTTTGACCCATTTAAGTCCACAGCCTTACCATGTGGTAGGCCATCACAGCGCTCCTGATCTCAGAAGAGTTTCGAAGATGACAGCTAAAATTCCGGCCTCTAAGCCATCACCCAGCTCTAGGAAAATCCAATGCAGCTTTACCCTTAGGGTTGAGCTCAGTAAGCCAAACATTAGACCTTGAGGCTTCAGACTTTGATGGCAGGGACAACGAAACATCACCAAAAATCACTACCAAAAATAAACTGTCAACTTTTGTCCGAAACGGCGCATAAGCAGTCATTATAAACCTGCACATTAACTACTACCAGTTATTAGGTCAGTTGGAGGTTTTAGGGGGGTTGTTATGCATGAAAAATAGAATTGGAAATTACTTTTGTACTTGCTTCAGTCAAAGTAATCTAATAATGCTGAAGTGCCTACAGCTAAAACCAGACATAGGACAGAGTTGTGAGGTTGTGAAGGACTGAAACAGTCACTTGTTACTTGTGTCAGTGAAACATACAACCACATTTCTGGCTTTAAAGCCACCCCTCATTCTCTACAACAGAAATCTCTGGCATTGCAGGAGAACTGACTGTGAACGCTCAGTGGGGCGGAACAGCCTGCTGTGCACCACTCCACTTCATGCAGGGGCATTAAGTGATTGCTGCCCTCCAAAATCCTTATGCAAATAAAATGATTATCATGAAGACTAGTCTTGTAAGTAAAACTGATATTGCATTTATAAATTACATGTTACTTCAGAACACATGGCATTAACTCTCCCCGTCAGCCCAGGCTCTGCTCTTCGTTCCCACACCTGCTGCCACAGCAATCATCTGCCTTGCCTGTTGGCTCAGCTATGTCCAACCTGTCTTCAACTCTTCCCACCCTCATTCTTTTTCCATATTAGCTGTAGCTTCTTGAGCTTCTTCAAAGCTGTATTTCTGCCAAACACTTTTCTTGCACTTTTTATCACTGGCCTATCGTTCCTTCAATGGAATCCAAGTCGCACAGCCACAGAATCGCTTCCACTACACCTTTCACTCTAACTCTGATTTACATTTCTCATCCATCCATTCTGAAACCTGACCTGAGCTATACTGATGCTTCCCTTTCTTTAAAGTTCCTCTTTAGAAGCCTCACCTTTGAACTCTTCATTTTCTCAGAAATGTTAGAAAAAGATGAGAACAAAAAATGTCAATCAAATCTATAAAGCTTGACAAGCCTGAGGGGTGTCACCATTCAGTCATTATAACTTTTTAGGAGTAGGCAGAGCGCAAGAATATTCCTTCCTTAAAGTGCTTCACACTCTTTTGTCAATATATGCTTGATAATCATTAAAAAGGCAACAGCAAATATTGTGCAATGTGCACTGGCGCATTGACTTGTCCTGCATTTAATTAGTCAATTAGCTCTGCATGGATTGCCACAGTAATCTGAAACTACCTATTGCCCCAAAGCAAAGCTAAAAGGAAACAGAAAATCAGCACATTACCTGGCAGAGAGCTGCTGTCCAAGACAATAATCTGAACTTGATAGATACAGAGCCTTTGTTCAGTTTGAGCCTTTAAAGACTCTTTGGAGACCTGATTGGCTGATTAGCACACATGACGTTTGGACAGTTTATTTTGTGTGATCAATTGCCAAACCAAGAAGCATCTCACGTTACTGAGGCGTCAGAGGTTATGATGGAGCTCAACAATCAGAGTAGGATCCCACAGAAGAGTGCCCTTTGTTTATGAACATTACATCGTCTGTTTAGGGTTTGTTACAGTTTCTCTGTCTGACATCCAGGATTTTTCCTTATCACCCTCTGTGTATATTCAAAAGTGTATTTAGATTCTATAGACTTTAAAATGAGTGCTGTTATCTGGAGGCAACTGAAAATGGTTTGTTCCTAATGCTAGAGGAGTTCTGCATGTACTGAGATGCTGGGCGTGAACCTACCTTTTAAAACACATGGTAAGTTAAGATCAGCATTAATGTGATTTTGTTCAACAAACTAAAAAGGTAATAAAAATGCTCTAAAGATTATCAGCAAAAGCTTAAAAGCAAAATTGTAGGCACTTAGTGCAGACAACATGTTGAAAAAGTCTGATTTTTTTCTCATTTGTACAAAATTGTCAAGTAATTAACAGTAAATATGCAATTCACTTAGACTTTTTTAGACTGCTCTATTTACAGGCATAGTGAAATACCACATTAGGCTTTATAGAGCAATTAGAAAATTCTTTGTATAAATAAGTAATGCTAGCCACTACATTATTTAAAAGGCTGTATTTTGCTGGAGATAATTCAGAATTTGCTTCAGAGCTCCAAAAATCAGTTTTCATTGTTCCTTAAATTTTACAGAACCTCAATATTTTTTGTGTAGGAAAAACAAATTGAATAATCTGCAATACTGAAGATGAAATAAAGGCATACATAAAAGGCAAGTTATACCTTGGTCAGTTCACTCTAGAATTCTGGGAAAAATGCTTTTATAAGTTCACATTGAAAGCCTTTCTTTTCTAATAGCAAAAACAGTTAACTATTTTTTTTGGAGAAGCAAACAAAAAGCTATTTGTGTCATTACAATTGCTATTTTTCACCAGTCCCACACACCCTACTTGACTTGACCCAATAAATGCTGGAAAGGATGAAACTGCCTGGCAGGATGAAATGGCAACACATTCTCTCCATGAAACAAACTCAGTTAACTTAAGAAAACTGAAACTTTGTCTTGTCCTAGATATTCACTGTGCGATTGATATTAAAGCCAAAAAGCTCTTGCACGTGCTTTGTTTGGAAATTTTAGGCAGTCTCAGGGGCAATTTTTCTGAGAAAACTGCTGTTACTTTCACAGCTCGCCACTCTGAGTATTCACAGGGAAAGAAGCAATTCTCTCAGTTAATTTCTTAACTTATCTGAAAGTAATGATGCTAATGATGATCTACATTTCTGAGGCCTGTGGCAATTTAGCATAAAAAGTGAGACTCCAGCACTCCTGGAAGCGCACCCAGTATGAGAAGACCAGCCTAATCATGAGAAAATATTATAATTCAATTGATCTCTGTACTGTCTAAAACTTTAACCCGACTGAAATGGTTCCTTTGGGAAGGATGAAGTATCTTGGTGATAATGTGTGGCAGCAGCAGGTCAGCCTCTACAGCCAAACTACAGGAGGACTCCTCACACGGGGTGTGCAGCTCTGAGGACAACAGCAGGAAGGGAGCGTTTGCTGACACAAGCATGTAAGCAGAGGACAGAAAAGGAAGCAAACATGTGTTGCTGAACTCTGAGACCCTGCAGTGACAACCTCAGTGTGTTTCCTATTATTGGAGAAAAATAGGAAGCAAGGCATTGTTCCTGCAGGACACCCTCTGTTGGATTTTGACAGCTTGTGTTTAGTCCCAGGTACAGCTTCTCCCCGCGTCAGCAGTCCCCCCCGCCGTGCCCCTCGGTGGCAGACCTTTCCTTCCACAGGATCTCAGCCCCGGGCCTCGAGATTTCTGCATCCATGACAGGCACCCGCGGACAGAGGGACTGCAGCCCCACATCACCTGGGCACCATGCTTGATCGACCACGGCTGCCTTTTGTGCGTCCAGTTCAGAGAGGAAACAGCAGGGTTTAAAGCTGCGCTTACACTGCGGAGGATCTGTGCGGGAGAGGGTCAGAGCTAACGGGCACGGGGCACGCCGGAGGCGGGCACAGGGCACGCCGGAGGCGGGCACCTCCCTGCAGCTCGCTGCCAGCTAGAGCCTGGGAAAACCAAAAGTTAATACTGTCTTGGACCACTGTCTATAACAACGTACAGACACCACCAGGAGGGCTGTTACTCACCAGATGAGACTGATCTGGCAGTGTATTTTGTGAACAATAATGGCAGAGGGTCCCTAATGTAATACACATCCAGCCGCCGAGAGCTCCTCTGAGATAGGCGCCTCCGCGGAGGTGCTTTCCCGCGCCTTGCTGCCCACTCACACAGAGGCACACACTTCTTACCCTTAACTATTCCTTCCTAGAAAAGAGACACACCAGGAAAATGCTTACATTTTCTTCCCGGATCATGAGCTTAAACTGTTAAAATTGAAGCAACTTCACCATAACAATTTAGTCTGGACACCAATCAGAACTTCAGCTCAGTTTTGCCATACACCAATATCTGTTCCAGTAAAACAACTCTTTATTAAAAAAAAATCTGTGTATTCAAAACTAATCTCTTTTGCACACAGCCAAGTGATATCATTAATATCGCAGCACATTTTTTCCTTCAGTCACAATCCAAGGATTTCTTGAAAGAGTACTTTACACTAGCAGTGACTATGGTACTTAAAGCTGAATACAGGCCTGTTCCAATGATGGAGGTTTGATCACACACCGTATTCTGTTGGTGTGAATTTTTTTTTAGTCTAATTCCCTGTAAGGCCTCGGATATTGGGTAACAATCTCAATTTCTCCTTTCTTTTACTAGTATACACTTCCAGCTTTTCACATTTTAGACGAGATTTACGTCTGTAATAAAGTTCTGCAAGATATTCCTTGGCTTACACACGATTTGTGACTCTGATTTAAGGAAGGGGTTAATCACAGCCATCAGACAGTGCTGACATCTACATGTGATGTGGATACCCAGGTTCCAGACTGATTTCTAGACAACGGGCAGAAATTAACTTCTGAGACACATCTCACTAACCAGTTTCAGACATCTAAGCTATAATGAAATGATACATGGCCTACAAATGCTTATCTCTCCCCATTATATAAGGTGAATTACAGATACCGGTGCTACTGAACTCTGCATTTGGATGAACGCAGCCTTATATGCTCATACTACAGTTTGGTATTATTCCAAGGAACTGGAAATAATGAACCAGTTCCTTCTACTATTCCAAGGTTTTTAAATCTTAAATGTTTTAGGGTAGGTATGAGAAGGGTTTTCTTGTTTGTTTATTTAACTCTGATGAAATCAGAAAGTGAAAAATACATGTTCTGGATTCTAAAATTGTTCTTTCCTTCATCTTTGAAATAGGTCCACAGGCTAACAGGATGGTGTCATTTTGAAGTCTGAAATTTTGTGATCCCTTCTGTATTGCTGAGACAAATATGTTCAGTCTGGCTGAGTAATGAGTCTCCGAAACGCATGTGCTGCAATATCCATATTTTGTTGCTGTTTTTAAAATGCAAAATTCAGGAATGTTGCATTACAAACATTTTTGTGGCTATCATGGCTGCATAGAAGACAACTTAGGCAAGTTGCAGATAGAGTATCTCATGCTTTATGTACATATCATAGACAACTAACACCATCCTGTTTGGAAGTATATCTTCATGTCAAGTCTTGTACAGCAAAAGCAAATCTCTAACCATCTTTGCCAAAAAAAACGCAGTGATAAATTTCATATGTGCAATTTTAACTCATAATTTACACAACTAAGTCATTACATAACCCATCCAATTAGAACTTGCAATAGTGTTCAACGCCTTACAGAAGAACTCAGATGACAGCTTACCTCATGTAAAGACTGGACAGTCACCCAGAGCTGCAGAATTGGAAAGGCAGCGTTTTTAGAGCCAGTTTATGACTGCAATGATTAAATCACTAATAAGACATTCATTTTTATAATATATAAATATTTTGTATCATATTTTTCTGGAATTTAATGAGTGTATTTCATGATAGCTGAACACATGGAATTTTAAAATTCTATAAAGATACCTGGCATGAACAATGATTTCTTATGAATGCTGGAGTAGAGGGAGCAGAATACATTTTACTCAAGATAAGAAAACAGCGAGGGCTGTCTCTGATGACACAGATACCCTTTATGCATCAGGGACCGCTTTCAAGTGACCAGAGAAACAGTAATTAGAGATACTGCCAAAACTTTTTGAATGAGCTCAAGAATTCCATAGTAGATTTGCAGGGGAAAAAAAGAAAACAACAACTATTAATTTAAAACTACTTTCTGTGAATTATTTAAAAAGCAGTATAATTCAGGCCTGAAGTTTTGTTGGCTTAGATAACTGCAGATACACGAGAGCTTGAGTAACAAGATAA
This sequence comes from Geococcyx californianus, assembly GCA_013389885.1. Classification (NCBI taxonomy): domain Eukaryota; kingdom Metazoa; phylum Chordata; class Aves; order Cuculiformes; family Neomorphidae; genus Geococcyx; species Geococcyx californianus. Next base: position 10,969 of record VWPV01033256.1, read on the forward strand.
GCCATAGGGTGTGACAGTGCACAAGTTTGAGTGTGTTAGGTATGAAAAAAATGTGACTCTGAAAGGCAGGTTACACATCACATTGCCCAACAGTGTGTGAATGTGCAGCCTTTGGGCTGGTTCTTGCCTGATTCTCCCGTAAGCGCTCTTTGGCAGGGGTTAACATCAAGGTTTAGCATGGAATGAACGCAGGAGGCCATAAGGAACAACGAAGGGACAACAGCAGGACCAGACAGAGTTTCTGTATCTGGTTAACAAGAAACACAAGACATTTCCTCATCTGTCTCCAATATGGCAAAGCCTCTGCCCTCTTTATGCCACCCCTTGACAACGAGCCAGACACACTGGTAGTTTCAAACGGCAGCACCAAACTGCAAACACACGGGCTGAAGAGAGGTACCAGTAGGTTCCTTCCCACCACTTGTACTTTAGTGCCCACTGCAACAGCACCGTGGGGAAAACACAAGCTCCTGCCCCAGCCCCCTGGCTGCTCGTCCTGCCCAGGGTGACAGCTGCTTCAGCTGCTCTGCCTCAGCAGTCACCACTCTCACCCCACTGTTCCTCCCTAATCCCCCAGTCTCAGGCCGGCACGCACACTCTCCTTGCTCCAACAGCTCCAGTAACTAAAACTTTACCAGCATACTAAGCCCAAAGTAAGAGAAATTTACTCCGTAACTGACTGACAGCTTGTTGACCGTAAGACTGATATGTTTCCCCTGGTGCTTTGATTTCCCTTCAGTCGTTCTGAGTCGCTTCTATTTAAATGTATCTATTATGAATAAGTTCAAAATAATTTTTATGGTAAATTTTTCAGGACTGAGTTAAGCCATGATTATTTGAATATCAGCTAATGCCTTAAATAATGAAATATATACTTGGCCACTAACTCTGTTATGTTTGTAAAATCCTGCACTCGCTCATGAAAGCAAAATATGTTCAAACCACTGATATATGTTTGCAATTTTTCCATTGTACTCAGATCACTTTAGATTCTTTTACCAAACCACTATCTTTGTCTTTCATAAATTATTTGTGGGTGAGGGTATTTTTTAGAGTAGAAAAATATCTTTTTTTTGCTAGTCATATCAGATAATGTATGTGAGTCTAATTCAGTGGAACTGAATGTGTACATGAGACTTAGTGAGTATTAGAAAAGAAAGGATATTCTTCCAAGGGGAGAAGATAAAGTCAGGACATGGCAAAATATAAGAAAAAGAAAAATTAGCTTGAATGGAGTGGTACTATTGCCTTTACTGGCATCTTAATTTTTAATGTTATCCATCTTTTGAAAGCCTGTAACTTAGCAAATCTCAGTAATTCTGTAATTATGATGCTGAGCAAAAAATATTTATTTCCAGCTTGCAAGAATATGCAAGATGTTCTCCAGCTTGAAAGTTTATGATTTACATGCAGATAAATAAATTGCTAAGTTCTGCACCCGAGACACGGCAGCCTGGGTACACGTCAGACTGGGGTGCGAGAGGCTGGAGAGCGGCGCTGTGGAGAGAGACCTGGAGGTTCTGGTCAACAGCAAGTTGAACATGAGCCAACAGTGCCAACAGGCAGCCAAGAGGGCAACCGTGTCCTGGGCTGCATCGAGCACGGTGTCGCCAGCCGGTCAAGGGAGGTGATTGTCCCACTCTGCTCTGAACTGGTGCGGCCCCACCTCAAGTATTGTGTTCAGTTTGGGGCACCACAGTATAAAAAGGTCATCAAATTACTGGAGAGTGTCCAGAGGAGGTCACAAGGCTGGAGAAGGGTCTAGAGGNCAGGGACAGGAGTTGGACTCGATGGTCCTTTTGGGTCCCTTCCAACTCGGGTAATTCTATGATTCTATGATTCTAAGTATGTGTTATATTTGCTGGGAGTTCACTCTGCTTTTCAGCAAAATTATTGAGAGGTATTTAAAACAAGCAAGCAATAAATGTAGGTGCACATTACAGTGGGAACACGACAGTTGTACTTGGGTATATATTACTTTAGCGTATAAGTACAGTGATAAAAATATTCAGCAATTGATGAAGTAATTTTGTTTAAAGACAAGGAGATACAGCCCACAGTAATTAAAGGGTGCAGTGCAACATCTTTCTATTCCGCCTAGAGGGGCAGCTGTTGTGGCAGAAGCATTCGCCCTGGAGGGTTCAACTCTTGGCTGTAGTTTCTACCCTTGCAAAGCAAGTTTAGTTTTAAGGGCTGAAATCCACACAAATTCTGCCAACTTGGGCTCCTCAAGAGACAGATAAATTTTATGTAACTCCCAGCTGACCTGAATACAAAACCAGCACCACCTTTTCCCTACAACTCACTTCTTTTTGCTTTCTGGACTGATCAGTTTCTTCCAAGCCACCCTGAGTGTGCCTGCCTAAGATAAATACAACACTTTTAGCTACCACAGGTAAAAGATTCAGACCGATGTACAGGTTTGCGGTAGCTCTCCAGCAGCTATTCTGTGCATGTGTGGGTTTTTCAAAGACGGTAACCCTAACAGTAACAAACCACCTCTCCAATGTCAGCCCATGGTCCACAACAGAACTGCTAATATGATCTAATCTTTATGATGCAGCATTTTAGGACTGAAATAAGGCAGTGCTCCAACAGTATTGTGCATTCACTCCCCTTTGAGGGAGGTAGCTCGTGCTACTATGGCTCTCCTCAAAGGCAGGGCAGAAAATGAGTCTATGCATTGCTGGACTGCCTGAGAATTAACGCCCAGCAGCCTGACAGCTTATAATATGTAATGTCCTTCTTTCTTTACCTTCAAGACCTTACATCATCTCACTGCTGACACCAGCCTTCCTACTCCTGCTTGAAGAACTATTGCAGCACCCTCCCATACAGGAAATTCCATATTCTCTGAAGGAAAAGGAAAAAAAACTTAAAAAATGAAAAAACTTCTTGCATAAGCTCTTCTCTCTTTAAGACAGGTAATAGACTCTCATAGTCCCCACTGGAGCAGAAAGTAAGCAGCCCATTTCTATCCTCAGCACGGCCCAGATAAACAGTTCTACCAAATGAAGAAATAAACAGGGATTCCCTCTGGCAAGGTCAGAGGAGCAGATGAAAATGACCCTGGGAGCACAAGTTCAACCAAATACAAAAAGCTTTGTGCTCAGTGGGGTTTGGTTAAATAATTCAGGTCCAGTCTTTTAGGAACACAAATACAAACCATTCCCTTCTCAATGGGGTAAAAGAAACAAACACACAAAGTTAATGAACCCAGCAGGGATTGACCAAACAGTTCAAACTCCCCTTTGGAGCAATGAGAACAGCTACGAAGCAAACAACCTCAGCCACTTGGCACTGGAAAACAGAACCTGCCCCGCTTCGGTTGGATGAGTATAAACTTCTTTGATTATAGTAGCCCTTCACTCGTCAGGGTGCTAAATTTACTCTTAAATGCTGACTAAAGAGTCATCTCTTCAGTTCTGACAGTTCATGTGCTAAGTCAAAGCAATGACAGTGAAATGCCTTCTCCAAGCATTCGATCCCTTTGTCTTCTTACTGGGTTCAGATTCTGTATCTCCTCACACCCCTGAACTGCCAAAATGCAGGTTGCCCTCCTTCCATCCCGTGCTTTCTTTCACCTCGCTCTTCTGGTATAGAACACTTAGGCTTTTTGGCCATCAGTATCCACTATCTTCTATGTACCTGGTCATAGAATTGTTCAAAAGAAGTCAAAAGGATCATATGGAAAAGAGATCCACATGTATATATGACACTCGTGGCAGATAAATATAGGTTGTAATTAACCTGGTTCTGCAACACCAGAACTTCCTGAAACATCAAATCAATATACTCGCATTTCTTCTTCCAGTGCTTTCTTCATTTCCTCATTTCATTTCCTACTATGCAGCAGGTTGTATATTTCTTCCTATTTTTGTATCACCTTGACTATTTGTATATATACACATATATATACACATGTATATATAGTCTGAAGACTACTAAAGCTGCTCTGACTGAAAATATGATACATTATTCCACTCCTGCTAGCTTGAAGATATTTGTCTCTGTGAAATTCCTCAAAATAATATGATTTCCTCAAGTTAGCATCTGTTTCCCTTCTACTCTGTTTTCTCCTTCAATATTTGTCATTCCTCTAAGGCTGCTTTTTTTCTTTACCCTAAATGTAGCACCTGGAAAGAAGAACTAAAAAACAAAAGGACAAAGTATGTAAACATTTGTAACTCTGAAGACAAAAACAGTATTAAGAAAACATAAATACTGGTTACTATAGAGGGGCATCACCTACGCCACATAAAAGCTGTCCTACAAGTGAACTTGTCTGACAGTTTCCAGGTTTACTGTGGAAAACCCAGTAGGTCAGTAGGATGAGCAAAACAGAACAGTGACTTCATCTTTTACCTTGAGGATTTTTTATTCTCCTAAATGGACAAAAGGAAAATGCTCTCACAGAAAGAAGGAGGGGAGGAGAAAGAGGGAGAAGATGTACACATGAAAGTATTTGTTTGGAAACAGAGAAGTTATTTTGAGAATTACAGAATCATAGACTGGTGTGGGTTGGAAAGGACGTTAAAGATATCTAGTTCCACCACACCATCCTCACGGCCATGGGAACAGATATCTTCTACTGGACCAGGTTGCTCAAAGCCTCATCCAGCCTGGCCTTGTACAACTCCAAAAATGGGGCATCCACAATTTCTGTGGGCAACCTGTTCCAGCTCCTCACCACCCTCACAGTGAAAAATGTATTCTTAACGTCTAATCTATATCTCTTTCAGTTTAAAACCATTACCCCTTGTCCTGTCAGCCCATTCCCTGATAAAGAGACCCTCTTCATCTTTCCTGTAGGCACTCTTTAAGTACTAGAAGGTTGCTGTAAGGTCTCCCCAGAGCCTTCTCTTCTCCAGGATAAACAAGCCCAACTCTCTCAGCCTGTTCTCAGATGGAAAGTGCTTCAACCCTCTGACCATCTTCCTGGCCTCCTCTGGACTCACTCTGACAGATCCACGTCCTTCCTGTGCCGAGGACTCCAGAACTGAACGAAGTACTCCAGGTGAGGTGTCACAAGAGCAGAGTAGAGGGGGAGAGTCACCTCCCCTGACCTGCTGGTAACACTTCTTCTGATGCATCCCAAGATATGTCTGGCTTTCTGGGCTGCAAAAGCACATTGTTAGCTCATCAGCCAGTGTCCCCAGGTTCTTCTCTTCAGGGCTACTCTCAATCCATTGTCTGCCCAGCCTGCATTTGCGCTTAGGATTGCCCTCACTCAGGTGCAAGCTCTTACACTTGGCCTTGTTGAGTTTCATGAGGTTTGTCCAGGCCCATCTCTCAAGCCTGTCAGGGTCCCTCTGGGACACTCTCATAATCATTACGAGAAATAATTTCCATTTAAACTAATGAGGCAAGTGATCCCAAAGACAGACTTGAGTCTTTAGAAGCAGTGGAAAGAGTCTCTTTAGCCATGACTGGGTGTAAACCACAAGTAACACTTTTTAACCCAGTGGAACTGCACAAGAGAGAGACCAAGTTTGGACCTGGAGTCACAGGAATAGAGGAAATGCTTATCAAGCAACACTTCCATGTTCTTTGACTGAGAGAAAATATCACAATGTTTTTAGATTTCAGTTGCAAGTGCCCTTTCTGGATTTCTCTACATCATGTGAGTTTGGCCCTTACATTCATTAGCTTTGCTTATAAGCCTCTATTGTAAACTACTCTAATAATACAGCTTAAAGTGACACAGGCAATGCACTGCTCTCACAGAGCTCTAGTGTTGTTACACATGAATGAGAAAATAAGCTAAATTGAAATAAAGTACCCACATATGTCACGTAACTACATCAAAACCTCTTTTTGGATAACTACATCAGAAAAACAGGAGAATGAAAACTACTTTATGCCTCAAGCCAACATAATTATATCTGCACAAGAACAAGAAAATAGGTTCTCCTTTTTCTTATTCTTCACAAATATAATGCATACTTCATGCTTTGTAAATACAGGCTGTTATGATATATTCTTTTCCACCTATTTTCCTTAAATATACAACTGAGAGGTCTCAAAATACACAAGCTTTTCTCACTGCTTGCTAAAGTCTGATGTTCTGGCTTCTAATCACGGGCTAGTGAGTCCCCAAATTCACCTTTTGTACTGTTGGTGAGAAGAAAGGAAAGAGGCTGCCTGAGGGAAGACAGAGAGTTAGGACCTCTGTGTGGCACAACGAGTACGAAACTCATAAATTGCTCAGGGCAAAAAGGAAGCCCTTAATTTAATACTATGTATAAATTATTATTAAAAACTATGTCTTAAAAGGGTTTGGTAATGGCATGGTAGGCTCACTGCCTTCTTCAGCTTTCAGCACCAATTTCCCTCCACAGTCCCCAGATGCAATCAATCCCCCTGCTCAGCCAGCTTGAGTCTCTATCCTAGACACGTTTTTTCTGACTCTGAAATGAGTCTTCATTTCCAGTTTGCAGTTTGTTATTCACCAGTTTCCATTTCTAACATCATCAAGAGGCAATGCTGAGAACACAGGGTCCAATACTCAGTTCAGACCCAAATTCATCCCTAGCATAGCATGCAAAAGCAGTTAACTTCTAGAAAAAGATTTGTGTGGTGGAGAGTGTACAAGCAAAGGTAGAATCACCACGGAATTTAACACCTAAAATTCCAGAAATTTAAGAAATCAGACACCAACGTTCCCATAGGGAGCTTCTTTACATCACTAGGTTTTTCTTTTTCTTTCTTTCTTTTTTGAACCCACCCAGAGGGCCAAATTATGAATGCAAACTATAGGAGCTCAATTTAGTAATCACAACTCCTACGGCATTTTAATGCAATAGCATGGCAATCTGTTGAGACATCGTACATTTTAAATTTTCCAATTTTCATCTCTCAATAAGGTCAGCAGAGAAAAGCAGCTATGTCTCACAGAAGCCAAGTTGTTATAGTTGGTAGTTTGAGCATAGCCCTGTGTCACATCAGACATTCTAACCTTCATTGAGATGATATCGCTAACCCAGAGACCTGAAAAAACAATAAAAATCATAGAATCGAATGGTTTGGGTTGGAAGGGCCCTTAAAGATCATCCAGTTCCAGCCCCCTTGCCAAGGGCAGGGACGCCTTCCACTGAATCAGGTTGGTCATAGCTTCATCCAACCTGGTCTTGAACACCTCCAGCGATGCCGCATCCATGACTTCTCTGGGCAAATGCCGTAAAGCTCTTCATTTCTGATGTTAAAAAAAAAAGCACTCCAAAACAACTAAATTCAAAAGCATACGCTGAAAGTGAGTGCATTTCTTTTTCTGCAATACTAATCAAATTTGTGACAGTAGGAACTAATTTTGTTTAAAAACTCAAATAGGCATTTTGCATGTATGCTTTTGTCACTTCCGTCAGCACAGAAACAGTAAGTTCTTTTGGAGTTGTTTCTTCACAAGTTTTTAGTACTATAAAATACACATTTGCTCTCAGTATTTCTTGAGTTCAGAAAGCAAGCACTGAGAAGTAAAAATCTGAAATTGACAATATGAGTTTGATACTAGTACAAGAGATAAATTGATATATAATTTTTATCTCCTTTTTGCTTCTACCACAGACTGCAAGTGTCTAAGTGATGACTGGCAAGTATGATTGCTAAAATCTTAATTCATTTATTTATATGAAAAAGAATATTTCTACCTTTTGAGATGATGCAGTGCTGGTTTGTGACTGTTTTACTGATTTCTATTGCACAAAACACACGTAAAAGGTAACATACATCATTGCATTGTTGTTACCACCACTGTAACGACCGCAAATGTCTAACATTCTTTGATGCCAAGTGCATTTTGAACACCATTACAACTCTCTGTCATATTGGCTATTCCTAAGTGCCAAATCTGGGAATGCTGACAACAGTTTGCTGTCACTGAAGCCGTCTAATGGAAGGACACTACACAGCGGTCATGCCTGAAGCTGCAGCAGGATTCTGCTAGCAGATGTGGGAATATGAGCTTTTTTAAAGGATCAGAATTTTTAAAAATATATAAAGATAGAAAAGCCATTAAATACAGGATGTGTTCTGAGCTTCCTTTTGTGCAACGGGCTTTCTGAATGCTTCCACAGCACTTTGATCATCACCTACTGCTAAGTCCTCCATTGGAAAACCCTTAAAGAGAGATAAAAGTGAAATAACTACCAAGCCTGCTGTCAAAACAACCTGAAAGTGTTCATTTGGGGAATATAAATGTTCAGGCTGGAAGAAAGCAAATGCTGTTTAAACAATTCTGCACATTTGGGCAACTCCAGTCTGTGGAGTTTCATGCTTTGACCATTAAAATCAGGTTCTGTCATTACCTTTCACAGTAACCATATGAAAAGTATATCAAATCCACCTATTCTGAAATATCCCAACTTCTAAAATGTTTGGGCTTTCTGCAGTTTATCAATAGCTGACTTAAAAGTGCAAGTTTCCTGCAGTCTAAAGTTTTTAGCCAATTCTATACAATTTGCACTGCTATTCAGAGCACTGCTTTCTTGCTGAATGGAGCTGAAAAAAAATTGATACTTCACATTCAATAATCACGACATCAAATAAAAAGAAAATACATCAACAGCTAACTTAAAAAAATCAGGCTTAAGTTTGCTCTCTAGTGCTTCCTGATTTTGTGAATTAACGTTTCATTTCTTAAGGTCCTGTCTAACAATTGCAAAGGGAAATTATATAACATGCTAAGGTCGCATTCTTTCCCATTAATTTTCATCCTTCATTTTTAAGAACATTTTAATTGCTCTAGTTATGTTAACAGCCTTTATGAAATGTTTATTCAATTTTTATTATTAAATACTCTTAATGTGCACCTCTGATTACATATTACTGCAAGTGTCATGAAACAGGAAAGCACCACGTCCCAAAAAAAAAGAATTAGCATGTATGATAACGGCTTCACTTTAAAGATAACAAATAAAGGAGCTACTTAAAGACACTGCATAAACTAAAATTAAAAATATAATCAGCAAAAGAATGAGCAGTTTATGATGAATCATCACCCCAGACACAAATATTATGAATTCAAAATCTTGAGATTGCAAGGAAAAAAAACAAACAGAGACTCATATCTAGTACATCACCCACCATGACTTGGTCAGCGAGAAATCTGCTCTTCAGTGAAAGCTTAAAATAATTTTGGTTGCTTGACAACAAGACCAAGAGTTATAAGAAATATCAGAAATATGTAATAGATTGTAAAGCCAAGTAGTAGTGTCCCCAGGTCAGACTGTCCAACATTCTGTGTTCCTCAAGTCATTGAATATTATCCCTTTACCTCTATATTCCAATTACTTTTGTTTGAATACCACAAACTTTTCTCCAAATGTTCCAAGATTCCCAATAAAATTATGAAAGCCGGCTCAACAGCTCACAAACACCTGCAAGTCAAGGACTGAGATGCGCCTGTCTCTCACTTCTCTTTGACACATACAACAATTGGTCAATGAGGTTCTGTTTTCATATCTAACCTCCTCCTTCATGCTGTGAAAACAGTAGCCCATACATATTACATAGATGCAGAAAACGGTAATGTTCTTTATTCATGATTGATGTCTATGCCCTAACCCTTTTTTAGTAAAAATCAAAAGAAAATTACTTTGTCGTAACCATACTGACCTTGAAACATAAGATTCAGCACAGATTATTAGCATAGTCCAAAAAAAATTATTCTTTTCTCAGTCCTCAGGTAAGAAAATGGACAGCTTTGACTCCATCAAATGGTATGAAGGATATGATTAATTGAGGACTACAGTCAGACACCATCTTTGCTAAAGCAAATATCTACTTAAGATAAGTTCAGCTCTTCACAAGCATCCTGTGATGTTGCAACAAGAAAAAAAGCAGGTGAGCTGTAGTCTCTTTTCATGAACTGGAAGGGCCAAAACAATAACCAGAGTTACTGGAAGAGCAACCACCTGCTCATCATAAAAAGAGGACAAGATAATTTATTTAAGAAACAAGGGATACCGAAGAGGACTTTCTTTTTAAATGAAGAAAATTAAAAAAAAATGGATACAAGACATATTTTTATATAGGTATAAATATATAAAGAAATAGACAAAAAGTATGAGATAGTGAACAAACTCCAAGAAAGAAGAGTGATGAGAGAAAAACATTTTTTAAAACATCAGCTTGTGATTCAGAGAGAAGTGCTCTTTTGTCTCCCTTATCTTGCTTGTCCATAAATAACAGCATGTCCTTTATGGCTGCTCAGGATCTCCTCTCTTAAAACACTCAGACTCTAGAATGAGGATTTTGCCATAGCCAGAGCTGAGTGAGCTTAAATCCAGTATTTACCCCAGAGAAGTGACAGATGGAATGAAGTTTAAAAACTGGAATAATTATTATTATTATTATAAATTGTTAACGGTGCATTCATTTATACTGAAAATTGCTCTCTTCACCGCCGCTGCACAGCCATGATGTTTAGCTGCACCCTGTTCCTTTGATATTTCTTTTCATAATATTTCATAGTGTCTCTTTTTATATGTAAAATACCTGTTCAGACCAGTTGTGTCACTACAAAATTCAAAGTTTTCCTATTCATAAAGTAGGTGAATTTAGTTTTCTGCAATCCATTAAGCCCTTCCATGAAGACCACAGTTGATATTTAGGCTATTCCACATCTTCATCATATAAATAATATAAGGCAGATTTCATTAGCCAAAATTAATTACTGCTGCCGTAGAAGAAAATCCATAACCTCCAGCCATGGTTTTCCTACTCAAAATGATCAGTGGTTTTGCTCTGAGGCCACTTACATCGTAAACACTATGTTGCAAACTAACTTAGCTGGGCCCTTATGGATACATGGAATCATAGGTCTACAATAAATTGCAGAAATACTACAAATATCTGGAGTATCACTTCTTCAGCAAATTTATTCCACCATGTGGAAGAAGCAGATATTCAGCATTCATTCTCAAATATGATATTCAGAGTTAGCAAACAACAATTGAGAGTGTTGCCTTTAAAAATAAGATGGGAATATCTTATATTATTTCCAGAATTAATACTTGTATATAAAAGTATCTACCACTTTTATTGAAGTATTTGTCAGTTTTCTGCTTCCTTCAAAAACAAAGCTGAAACATAAATCCCCTTGTCTTGAAGACTAACTTCCGTGCCGTGATTCATCTAGGCAGAGGCAGTATTTTGTTGGCTCCACTGGTGCGCTGTTAAGTTTACGGTCCCATTCCTGCAGTGGGGACTGCAAGCACCTGTATCATTACCATGTGATAAGTTATTTGAGGGCCATGGATGAATGTCGCTATGGAAACATGAGTGATTATTACAGAGAACAATGAAACAAGAATGGACACCTCTATGAGGCATCAGCCTCCTTCACTTCCTTTTCCGCAAAACCGCTTTAAGTAATAATTTCAGTAAGAGTCCTTTGCAGAGGGTTGAGGCCGGCACCTCAGAAACCAGCCACCACTAACCGTTCCTTTTGTGTGTCTGTTGGGTTTGCTTCCCCGCAGACTGGAAAGGCAGTGGAGAACAGGTCAGCTCTGCATCCCTGCAGGAATGAGAACTGACCTTGCTCCCAGGAGTGCCAGGGGACACTCTGGTCTCTGAAAGGTGACAGGGCAGCTTCTGGGTCTGTTTCAGGGTCGCCTCAGTGTCTCGCAAGGGGCACTTCCACGGGCACAAACCCAGGACACGAGGGCACAAAGAACTCCTCCTCCCTTGGCGTGATAACCCCTCGCCAGGGTGAGTCTTCAAACCGTCCCCTTCAAGGACCCCGGGCCT
>VWPV01033257.1:0-32213 GCA_013389885.1 Geococcyx californianus
AGAAATTTCTCCTAATATCCAACTCAAACCTTCCCTGTCCCACCTTGAGGTTGTTTCTATTGCTTGTCACCCTTTCAGGGAGCTGTAAGATAAGATCTTCCCTCAGCCTCCTTTCCTCCAGACTGAACAACCTCTGTTCCCTCTGCTGCTCCTCATAAAAATGTGGCTTGCAAAAGTAAACACCCAAGAACCCAGCCCTGACTGCGTTCTCCTACAAAACAAGGTGCACAGAGGCCAAATGTGATTCCTTTTTGTTACCCTCTTGTACGGGGAAAGGTTTGTTGCAGTTTGACTGGATAGAGGCGGCAACTGGAAAAGTGGAACCCCAGGAGCCCAGGTTGCTTTTGGATACTCTGGAGACCACAGAGGGGGGAAGAATGCTGGTTTCAACAGAGACTTTGTGTTCTCTACTCATTCTCTAGTTACAACGCAGATTAGGTTACAGCTGGGTTTGGGAAATTAAAGCACCGAGAGCTCAGTTTATTACTTGATTTCGTATTTCCCACCCACTGACTTAGACCGAGAACTTATGCTGGGAGTGCTGGACTGAAGCCTTTGGGAAATAAGCTTAAAGAAGTGAAATTGTTCCATTTTGTTCAATGCAATTTTGTATCATTGCTAGAGACAGGAAGAGGGTTATTAGAGCTGCTGGTTTCTAGTGACATAAAACCTTATGGCGTCTTTTAGTGTTACAGTCAATGGGATAATTTTAATTAAGGTTAGGGGTTGGGATTCTAAAGCTGTTCTCCAGGACTGAAAGGCTGAAGAAGAGGGCCTATAAGAGCAAGCATTTTGGGTTTTTTTGTTGAATATAATGAAAGTTACTGTTAGCATTCAGGTCAGGGGAGCTTAAAGATATTACAAGCTGCTCTCTTACTGCATTGTCGAGGTCCCTCAGTGTTTCAGGCAGAAACAACAGTTCAGCTCCTTACAGCACGTTCGGAGCCCTGAAAGCGAAGCAGCTGGAACTGAGATTTAGGAAGAGGTTTAGCCTGTGTTGTTGTTAGGTTGTCCTGTTGTGGTGATGCAATGTGTAAGGTTACTTGCGTTTGATCATCCTGTGATTAGTTTGGCCTTAACTGTGATGCAGTTGGGAATTGTTATTAGTGTTCAGGTGTTTTTGAACGGTATTTTAATTGAATTGCCAGTGTGGAAAAAAACACTTGCTTTTATTCACTGATGGTTTACATTCAACTACTTGTAGTCCACACTCCAAGAACTTAGGAAATAAGGTTATCCACATTATAATTTAAGCTACAAGTTCTTTTTCTGGTAGTTCCTCCATACACCATTAGATTAAACAAAACTACTATGTCTTTAAATGAAATCTTTTTGAATCTTAAACGCTTCTTAAAAACCCAGGAGATGTAAAAATGTAAAATAACATTATCCTAATTCATCCACTGTGCATATTTCCATAATATCAATTAGTACTATGAATGGTTCATAGTCAGGTGTAAAAAATAAAAGGTCAGAATAATTGTTTTAATGCCATTGTGTCTGACTATTTTCTTAAAGAGTCAGATAGTAACTTGAAAAACTGACCACATGAATATATCCTTTACTGCTGGTACAACCAATGACCAAACTTTTTTGAAGAGAGGTTGTAGAGAGGGACATCTTGACTAATGCCATCATTGGTTTAGAATCATGGAACCCTTTTGGTTGGAAGATCTCTCCTGAGATCGTTCTGCCCACACCCCCGCCCTGTGCTCAGCAGCGTCACCTAGAGTATGTTGGCCAAAACTGCCCACAGATGGAGACTACCCAACCCCTATGGACTGGGCAACCCGTTTCCGAGGAGCTCTGATTTATCTAAAGTGACATGAAATTAGTTTCCATTCTATAAAAAGCCTGTCATGTTTGAATGAAGTTTATTTTCATAAAAGCAAAATCTGTCCAGGATAGTTTCCTTGATGTCTGAGAAACCCTGAAGGAGTGGGAGAGTGCTTTGAGGAATGTTAGGTGCTTCCCTAGGCATTCTCAGTAATACAACAGACATTGAACCTGGGAGACCTTTGATCTGACTTAGAGGGTATAAAGCAGTTCTGCACTTCGGGAAGGAAATTTGCAACTGTTGTCCTGTTGAGTTGAAGGTACTGTGGGGAAAAAGCCAGGTATTGACCCTAAGCAAGAAGAAAGAACGAAAGTCTAAGTATCAAAATTAATTTACTGTAGAATAAGGTGATTATAGTTCGCGTTGGCAAAGAGAAGCAACACTGCTGCAACGACTGGCATTTCTATTCTAAACAGGGGATTGTTTTGTGGGGTTGTGTGGTTTGTTGTTGCTACAAGTATTGGAGAGCATGAGGAAGGAGTGAAGGTCAGCAGCGTCTCTTGTACTCTGCAAGGAGTTGAGGACCACAATCTACCCTCTTTGAATTCAAATGTGGCATAAAAATGGTTGTTGCTTTGAAACACTGCTTGCTTTTCTTCCTCTGCTTCTTTAATTTATTATTCCTGCTGTGCTGCATACTGAGGAGGAACAGATACTCTCTAAACCATCATACACCCTGCTTTAAATCTCCATTCAGCCGCTATGCTCATAAAATCCTCTACAATATTATTACAAAATAATTGATCTTTGAATAAAGGATGACAAGATTAAATGAATTGGAAAGGATTTTCAACGTGAAGCTTTTCCAAAATTATGTTTTCATTATTTGCAAATCCACACTCTTTGCATAGAGTCTTTCAGCTCACAGGTGTGCACTGAATCTACCATCTTATGCCATTTCATCGAGTGAGCTGGAGGTGTTTGTCTTTTTTACTAAATTAAAGATTTGGGAAATCTATTGTGCGTTAGAATGAACACTGGGTACGCACTTTGTGAACTTGTCTGACTTATTAAATGGTTTTCCTGAGTACAGGATCCAAATTCTCTCCAAACCGATGCATTTGGATTTGTATCCTCGCTCTGTCTCTTCTTTTAGTCATTTGACTTCTCGTTGTCTAAAAATATAACCTGCAAGTAGTTAACGTGACCAAGGGGCACTGCAGGAGCGCTTGTCAGAAATTACATGGGGGACAATTCCCTAAGCACATTCCAGCTTAGGCTTTCCATTCTGTGTTCAAAACTTTCAAGCTTTGTATTAAAAGGCTTTTATTTTGCATGTGTCGCTCTTTCCAGCAGCAGTGAGCCATTAACTCTGTGAACATTTCTCTTTCCTGCCACGCGCTGAGCCCTTTGGGGACTGTAAATCATCACCGCGTGCGGCCGACACGGGGAGCAGCCGTCAGCCCACGTGCACACACGTGCCTGCTGTCATTCTTGTGTTCTCCAAAAGTCCCCATCTTTTCCTGTCTATATATAGATTAAAAACCCTATAGAGTTCAAGTAAAGAGTGTCAAAAATTCCTAAAGTCTGTGCCACTGCCCTTCGCAATACATTCTACCTGTAACTTTTTGAGATTATTGTCCAAATTTATTATTAAGTTTTCTTTCACTGCTCATCATTTTGACTTTCCGGCTTAGGAAGAGTTGAGAGACTTTTTTTCTTGAGGAAATGCAGTTCTCTATAATTCCAGTGCTATTCTACTAATAATTTATATTGCAAGCTATCAAAGTAATATACTTAGTCTTCTTGTATTGTTTATTGTGGTTTATTGCAAATTATTAGTCTATAAATCAACTGAAATAAAAGAAGAAAATAAAACGGGTGTTTGGGAGAGGGAATTAAAGGAAATATATTACATTCAAATGAGAGGTCGCTAAAGTATATTTTATCTTTTTTGAAGAATGTTTCCAAGTAATGTTTTGTGTAATTTTTTTTTTAAAATACGTCCTTTTTTTAAGCGTTTTTTATGTCATTCCAAGAAGACCTGAAAGCCACAGGGAATAGCTGTCCTGGTATTTTAAAAAGATATTATAGCACTTCTGCAATCCCATGGATACTGAGTGGTAATTTTAACACCTCTCAGTGCCACAATGAGAAGTTCAAAGCCTTCCAGTTGAACAAGAAGGTTCTGCTAAGATAACAACTGCAAAAAAAAAAAACACCCCAGACATGTACATATTTACAGAATAAGCTTGTAGCCATTGCTTGTATAAAAGAGGCCAAAACCCCTAGCAAACCCCTCAAATCTCACACTATTGTTCGAGTGAAAATTGAAAATGAAATAACCTCAGCCCCTCCTGTCGCCTCTGTGCCAGAGCCACCTGTCCCTTGACCTGCTGCGCTGCAGCATTGTTCCTCTAGACTTACTCTTGAAGGAACTGATGATGATGAAAGCACGGCATTCGCTCCCGCCTACGGATTTCTTATCTTCCTTTATCCCAGGGTGAGCAAGTTCAAGCCTTGTCACTTTTGAGGGAGGTCATCCCTATCTCCGATCCGTAGCTATGTGTTCGTGCTATAGAAACGACATTTACAAATTCAACCGAATGTCTTGACTCCACTTCCATTTAACCTGGCGACTTTTCCAGTGCGAGGAAGGCTTCTGGGTGAAAAGCTCTTTCCAGACCATGCAGTCCTCTCCTTTCTCGGCGTGTGCTCTGCTGGCTGCAGCTCAAGGGGCTGCTGTTGTGGTCAGTTGAATACAGAGCCTCCAGCAGGCTTTGGAAGCTTGCAAGGCGTCAGTCCCCAAGCTGATTGTATTGAAGTCGTCTTATCACAGTACAGATTGCTTTCTTAGGCTTCCCACAGGCAAAAATCCCACAGTCTTGCAGCATAAATATTACTGAGATGTTCACCTAGAACCTTGTTGTATATTCTAATGCCACAGCTTTTGAAAAGGTACAAAATACAGAAGAGTACCTTTCCTTTTGCCAACAGAGCGAGGGAACTTTCCTTTTGGTGGAACCATAGAATATAAGGTTGGAAGAGGGACCACGAGGATCATCTAGTCCCACCTTTCTTGTAGGGAAGCTGGCCCCAAATCTTCCCAGCTGAATCTTAAAGGTGTCCAATGTTGGGGAACAACCTCTTCCCTGGGGAGATGATTCTAAAGGCTGTTCTCATTGGGAAAAATTTTCCTCACCTGTCCCATTGAAACCTTCCCAGGAGTAACTTGTACCCCTTATTCCATGACTTTTTGAGATGACTCCTTGTAGAAAGGGCATCTCCATGCTCTTTGTAGCCGCCCTTTAAAGACAAGAACATGGTCATGAGGTACTTGAATTACCACTGTTTACTTTGGTTTACACTAATTTTCACTCTTGTACAAATGAAAACTTACAAAATAAGGGCTAAGATGAGGGTGATGAGGGTAAGGAAGGGAAAGGTAAGGAACACAGGTAGATTTCCACAGCAATGGTAGGTCTTTCCCATGAGAACAGTCACACCAGTGTCAGAGTTCCCAATTTGAAAGCAGCAGCACAAAACCAACTGCATGAGAACAAGGGAAAGTTTGAGGTTTTCGTGCAGTCCTCTTGGTTATTTTGTTTTTCTTGCTCCCAAATTATTAGGAATTTTCCTCCTTTGGTATTTGAAATGGGATAAATGGACCTCGCATGAGAAAAGTGCGACAAGGGAAAACACAGTTGGTAGGTGGCACAGCAGTCATGGGAAAGGGTCAGGAGAGGACAAGTTTCAGTCCCACCATACTGGGAATCTGGGAAAATCATTTTGTCTCAATGTATGGCCTTGGGCACTGGCAGCTGGATACCCCTTTATGAGAAGATTTGGTATTAAACAGCAATTAAAACTCTGCTATAAATAAATCGTGGTGTTTGTGTGTGTGGTTTGTACGGGGTTTTTTTTTCCCTCCCTTGAATAAATAAATGGGAGAGCATCAATATGGAACACGATATTTACCAGTTAAAATCAAATTACCCTTAGGATAGCCTGAAGCTCACCAAGCTTCTGTCATCCCTCTGAAATAAGAGAGAAATTTCAGTTCATATTGTAGTGGGCAAGTGTCTTTGCTGGAGCATTAGACTGGAATTGGTGCCAATTAGAAGGGACAAGGAAGGCAAAGACATATAAACTTTAGAGAAGGCCATGGAATAGTGGGATAAGACTGGTCTGGCATTTTCATGGAGCTGCAAAAATAATTTGCAAAGTTATTTTGCTCATATAAAGCATCACAGATAGTGAGGTGGTAATAGTAGTCCGGGCTATAAGAGTTTGCACGGGCAGGTTTGCGCTACCGCAGTCTAGAAAACTGTCATTTGTAGCGAGATACGCATCTCATGCCCTGACTCAGAGGGGAAAAACAAAAATAAAGTGAATAAATAGATCTGACACCTTTCACTGGCACTAAAAGCTCATTTAAAAATAAGTCTGAAAAATTCATTTTGAGAAAAGATTAAAGATCAACTCAAGCACTTTTACAGAGGCTGAGGCGCTTCGCTCTGCGACGATATTACTCCACACAGGCAGACACTTAGCAAAGATTGGGATCAACGAGCTCCAACAAGCAGACAGAACTAGAAAATTATGTCCTTAAAATGACAGCTAAAATGGGAACTGGTACGTTAACAGGTACAATCATCCTCATCTTCTGCTCTTCTTAAAACCTTCATTAAAAGAATGAAGCATTAGCATTTTAATGCCGATTTAAAGGATAACTTTTTATTTCAATTTACTTTCCTTTGTACTTTTTTTTTTTTTTTAATTATAAGGAAATGACTGACTAGCCTAAACATTTTGTTAAGCATATCTGGTACGTAATTCACGGGTATTGGCAGTCATTCTCTTCATTTTACATCTCACGCAACGTGAGACAGGTCATTTTGCCTGGATCCTTCCTTAGCAACCTTGTTCTAACTATTCTTATTATAACTAAGGTTGTTATCAAGAGCATGTGGGAATTCTACTCAGGTGAGATATTATGAAGAAATTTGTTAACACAAGGGTGGGGAGGCCCTGGCCCAGGTTGCCCAGAGCAGTGGTGGCTGCCCCATCCCTGGAGGTGTTCCAGGCCAGGTTGGATGGGGCTTGGAGCCCCCTGATCCAGTGGGAGGTGTCCCTGCCCATAGCAGGGGGTGGACCGGGATGGGCTGTCATCGCATCAGTGTGTAGTTGCTACCACAACAGCGTTGTTCCTCTCCATTAGAGCTTGCACTTTCTTGTTCCCTTTCCCCTCTGCTACGTACCAGCATCTCTTTGTCCCCGGTCCTACAATTATCTGTATTGTTATGCTGTTGCAGGAAAGAAGCTGGGTTGTTGCACTGGGAAATTCCAACCTGTAGCAAAACACGATGATCTAATGTAAAAGACAATTCAAAGGCATGCATAAAATAAATACAGTCAGTCTGACTGTGAGAACGCTGTAAAATACAGCTGGCCTCTAAATAGTTTGTAAGTATACTGATTAAATACACATTTAATATAAATAAGTTCATCTACTCAAATGCTTAATGGTATAATTTCATCATGTGTTCCTCCCATTCCCAACTGGGAAAACTTGGAATTTATACAGTAAGGAAATGCACCCCATTTTAATTAGCCTTTTAATTTTTTTTTAATGAATATGGCACTGATAATCAGGTAATTTCCTTAATCTCTTTTCATCAGAATTTATCCACTAATTATCAGTTATTCTTTCCTGTTCTATTACACCTGCTTTGAGATAACTGTACATTATCCCTGATGGAATGATTTGACCATAACTGGCCCTTATTTAGAGACAGAGATGTATTTTTCAGTGGATGTTACTGCATTTGACAGCTTCCCTGCACTCTGGCAATAAAAAGCCATTGGCAGAGGCACTTAACAGCCAAAGAAAAAAAAAATTAAGCAGGCAAATAACAGAGCTGTAGCTGAGTTAAATCCTTATTTTCTTTCCTAAGGACGGCCTGTCAGCTCCTCAAGGTGTGGAGCAAGGCTATAAGGACAGAGAGCAGCCCTCTGGGAAAGTGCTTGAGTTCGACATTGCCACGGATTGAGGTAGGTTGTTGACCTGTGAAACCTTTTCCAAATGGTAATGGGAATGAGAGGGGCAATAAGAACAAGGATCTGGGGGGGAGGAATGGCTTTTAAAAAATGGTATGCAGGGAGAAGAAATGTTAACGAGTCACATATTGCTACCAACAGACATTAGAACATCTTTCCCTCTGGCAAAGTAGAAAGGTGTCTTCCGAGGTGCCCAGGTGTGACGAGCACGTGTGGAGACGCGAGGTGTGCTGTGAAGAAGGAAATGCTACTGCGCCATTGGCAACCAGTTGGCAACATGTGGACACACAAGTGTCTTATTCAGAGCTGCCTTGCCAACTTCGATTGTAGATGGCTGAAATCTGCTTTCTGGTATGTCATTAGTTCTCAGCTCATCCACTACAGAGCAGCGTCTCGGAAGAGCATTTAGAGTTGTTATCGGAGACAATAACACCCACCCTGCGCCGTTCCTAATAGACAGGAGCTGAGCTGGGTGTGCAGTTAACAGTTCTGCATCTAAAACGCACTTTCCTTTTGTTTGCTTGTCAGCTTCCTCCTTTGTGCCCCAGCCTTCCAGAGAACAAATGTCACCCTGTAAACAACGGGGGAGTACGGAACCCATCGAAGCCGGAGCGTTGGCATAAGGGATAAGGTTTTCTTGGTGCTGCAACTCGAGGGCACGTCAAAAGGGAGCAGCTTGTTCACTGGGAATGCTGTTGAGGCTCATCTATTATACTTTCTATGAAAGGAGGTTAATATTTCAAATAATATAAATTAATAGGAGGTGTCATTCCGCAGCTTAGTTATAAACCGCGCTAAAATGGTCAACAGGTCTCTCAGACATCACTGGCTGGGGGATGTGGGTTGCAGAAAGAAGAGAGAAGAAAATTTAAGAGCAGGTTTCTGTGGTGAGTAATTTACCCCTATGGCCATTTGGCTTGTGACCTAGTTCACCGACAAGGGTATCAGGTGTTTTCTGTTGCACCTGGAGTAGGGCACACCACCCAAAAAATGTGATTTTATTACCAGACAAAAGAGGTGCTGAAGCCTCTTTATTTCCTCTAACTCTAGAGCTCACTACTTTGTCCCTGCTCTCTGAGGAAGCATTTTTATCTTGAGTGTGTTATAAATGCCCTGTTCAGGACAGCACGATTGTTAATATCATGGAAGGGCAAACGCTTACAGTGAATCCTTGAAAAATCATGCCATCTCTGGCAGGATCCTGTACGGTTCAGAGCACATCTCCAAACACCATCAAGTACTTGCGATCAGTTTAAATTCAGCTTCCTAAGACAGTTGCAAACACCGTTACGTACCTTCAAACACACAGTTTGGGAATCTAACCACAACTGATAAAATAATGATTAAAATATTTATATTTTCTAGCTTAAGATGTGTAGAGGTAATTAATACATATTTGTTAAGGACAGAGCAGCTTTATTAAACTACTTTTGAAATTGTTTAACCTTCTTGCAAAACACAAATACTTGATCTTTGGAAATGTGTTACCTATTTATGTAAAAAATTGAAAACCGAATCTGAAATATTATCAATGGGACATTTTGCTTTAAAAAACAATTAAACTTATGGATCACAGATTTGTGAAAGTACTTACCTTCTCATGCATTTAAATCCCATTGGTTCCAAATTCTGAGCTAGGGTATCTTGCAGTGATTTATTCTTACTGGGTCTGTGCCCTTTCAGGCAGCCTTGGCAGAAGAAAATACGCATCGAGCAAGCTCGCTGAAACAGAATAAGAAGGACTCACAATGGGGAAAACACATTCTCTCCTTCCTTTTCTTACCTTCTCTGGTCCCCTCTTCCTTCTCATAGCTGTTACTTACACTTGTTTATCAGCAGGGATTGTGTTTCATCCCATTGGATGAATTCTGTGTACACTAGCACTCTCGGAAAACAGAATTTAAGAGGTTTTATGGAAACTCAGAGATGGCTGAATCCATAGAAATCATTCTGTCCTGACAAAGAAACAGGCTGCTTGTTCTTCAAAATGGTTTCTTTTTTTAAATTCCAATGACACCTCATTGATTCCTTTACTTGATATTTTACCTGAATTTATCCCTGAAGTCTGTAATGTCATTTCATTAAAAACGTTACTAGGATTTCAAAATTACCAAAACAGGGCACCGTGGAGAGTTGAAAAGGCAAAGTAAAATATATCAAAGAGAATTAGAGAAGCCACCACGGAACAAAAGTTACATATAATATTAGACATTTTCCTCACTGCGTACATAGAAAGCACATTTAAAACACAACAGGACTCGTTGGATATGTTGGCATAGCTTTGCTGTGAAAGAAAATAAGTAATGAATTACAATTGAGGTTGGTGAGGACCTCATGAGACTATGACTGATCACATCAGCACTTGGTACAAGATTCATTTATCCCATCAGTGGAAATAATAATATATGGCTTTTGCTAATTAAGGGTGGAGGAGAAGTTGAAAAGACAGTTGTCAGTTCTCCAGTGGAAATGCCACCCCATTACTGGACTGATGGGTCAGAAAAATGGGCTCTGTAGGAACCTTTCGCTACTCCAACTGGGAAACTCTCGCTGGAGAGATGGGAACACGTGCTCAGATGCTTACAAAGGGCCACTGAACATTTCAATTTCTATGAAATCCTAAAAAATATTGTAGGTGATTCCCAAATTCTTCAATCGCTTTAACACACTCTTAATTTTGAGTATGAACTGAGATAAACTATTTTGAACTCAGGAAAATTGTGTCCAACTGCCTAAAGTTAGGCCTGGCTCGTGAAGCTTTGCCTTGGCTCGTGAAGTTTTGCCTCGACTCGTGCTTCTATCTGACTGCAAGTTTTAACGCTGCACGTTTCAGTGGCGCGCTCAGAAATTCAACTCTCATCTCCAGCTTATGACTACTTCTGCTGCTCAGCCAGGTGTTACCTTAAAAACGTCCTGCCTCCTCCAAGAAACCAAAAGCAGAATAATTTTAATTCTTTGAACAATAAGAGAGCCCTTAAAAAATCAAAAATAGAGACCGTGCCTCTATATTCATATAACTTTTTGTTAAAAGGCACAGCCTTGGTTAAGAGATTTAATTACTTTACCTCTCACGTATGCACAATACACAAAGAGATGTAGCCATCCAGATAATAAGGTCATAAAAGATAAAAGTCACAAAATAAAAAGTCTCCTATTGTTTTCTAGCTTCCCTCTTCAAAAGAAATGAACCCAGGCAACACAAAGAGAAGATAAAAACGCAATGCAGCTAAAAGAGAACTGAGACACAAAGAAAATAGTTGCTTCCTGAGATATTCCCACGTGATATAAAAGATAAAAAGTTGGACTTTCAAGATTATATTGACTGAAATATTTACCTTATTTATGCTGCCATCACAGTGCTTTAGTGTATGTGAAGAGTAGCATTTTCTGGTCTTTTTGGTAATATTAAGTAGTCTTTCCTTGAACTGTGGAAATGGAGAGTCTTGCTAGATATAATAAAGCAAATATCTTGCTTTTTCTTTGTCTTGTTTATGCTCTTGTTATCATAACAAATCTGCAGTCGTACAAGTTGTTCTGTTATTTGATGGTTTACATATACTGAATTTGGTGAAATTAGAAGCTAGTGTGTTAACGTGCAAATAGAAACTTTGTGCTTAGGTAAACTCGGGGCCATCTCAGAAAACATGCTTGAGATTTCTGCCCTGCTGTGAGAAAGATCAAAGCACAGTGGAAAACTACTCTGCCTTTCCCTGATAAATACAGGTAAAACAGCAGGTTTGGGATTCTAGCAAGGACCAAGCTCTGTGATGCCTGCATTACTGCTCCTGTTCCCTCTGCCCAGGTGCTGTTTCAGAGTTCCCCTTATTCACAAGGTAATGGAAATAAATTTAATCTGTTTTTCATCTGGGGCTTTGAGGTTTTTCCTGCCTGTGTTGGCTCATACCGTGGTGGGAGTTTGTTTTGCTTTCATTCAAATAATTCACTTTATCGTTGAGACTGGTTCTGCCTCCTCCCAGGGAAAAGCAAAAAAAACACAGCTTGAAGAGGGCTGAGGAATTTCTGGAAGCTCCATGATCATCCCTGACCCAAGGAAAAGGTGGGAGGCAGTTGTAGAGCTGAGGTGAGAAACACAGCGAGCAAGCTGAGAGCCCCTTCTTCCTATCCCGGAGACTGTGCTATTTCACAGCTCTGTTGTAATTTACTCCCCTGAGCAAAGCACCGGCGTGTCCTGAGCAGGACAGGGTGTGTAGGGGGAAGTTTAGGCTCAGTATTAGGAAAAAATTCTTCCCTGAAAGGGTGATTGGCCATTGGAATGCGCTGCCCGGGGAGGATGGAGTCACCATCCCTGCAGATGTTTAAGGAGAGATTGGATGAGGCACTCAGTGCCCTGGTTTAGATGACGATTTGGTGTTGGGTCATAGATTGGACTCGATCTCAAAGGTCTTTTCCAGCCTGTGATACTGTGAGACTGCACTTGAGGCCATGGGAAGGTCCAGTCACAGACAAGGTGTTGTGCCTACAGGTGTGCTATTCATCCCACCACCAGCACCAACCATTTGTTGAACGGTGCAACAAAGCACACGTACCCCCTTTATTTAAAGATCGTCTTCCATTTGACTGCTAAAACCAAGTTTAAGCCTGTTCATTTATGAAAGCAGAGAGACCTTCTTTTGCAGTGTGCTAATTCACAACAACCTATTAAGTTGCACCACAGGCTCCGTTGTGTGCTTAGACACAAATTGCCGAGAGAAAATGTTTTAGTGCATTTCATTTCCATGTATTCAGTTGCAATATATTTACAATTCTGTGGGTTGTGAGGTAGATGTAAATAAGTTTCTCCCTTGTACATAAGTAAGCACTTTGTAGTATATTTCCTTGCTGATTGAAAGCAAATTGATAGCAACGTTACAGTGTGGTGAATCATAATTTNTCAGAGTTCCCCTTATTCACAAGGTAATGGAAATAAATTTAATCTGTTTTTCATCTGGGGCTTTGAGGTTTTTCCTGCCTGTGTTGGCTCATACCGTGGTGGGAGTTTGTTTTGCTTTCATTCAAATAATTCACTTTATCGTTGAGACTGGTTCTGCCTCCTCCCAGGGAAAAGCAAAAAAAACACAGCTTGAAGAGGGCTGAGGAATTTCTGGAAGCTCCATGATCATCCCTGACCCAAGGAAAAGGTGGGAGGCAGTTGTAGAGCTGAGGTGAGAAACACAGCGAGCAAGCTGAGAGCCCCTTCTTCCTATCCCGGAGACTGTGCTATTTCACAGCTCTGTTGTAATTTACTCCCCTGAGCAAAGCACCGGCGTGTCCTGAGCAGGACAGGGTGTGTAGGGGGAAGTTTAGGCTCAGTATTAGGAAAAAATTCTTCCCTGAAAGGGTGATTGGCCATTGGAATGCGCTGCCCGGGGAGGATGGAGTCACCATCCCTGCAGATGTTTAAGGAGAGATTGGATGAGGCACTCAGTGCCCTGGTTTAGATGACGATTTGGTGTTGGGTCATAGATTGGACTCGATCTCAAAGGTCTTTTCCAGCCTGTGATACTGTGAGACTGCACTTGAGGCCATGGGAAGGTCCAGTCACAGACAAGGTGTTGTGCCTACAGGTGTGCTATTCATCCCACCACCAGCACCAACCATTTGTTGAACGGTGCAACAAAGCACACGTACCCCCTTTATTTAAAGATCGTCTTCCATTTGACTGCTAAAACCAAGTTTAAGCCTGTTCATTTATGAAAGCAGAGAGACCTTCTTTTGCAGTGTGCTAATTCACAACAACCTATTAAGTTGCACCACAGGCTCCGTTGTGTGCTTAGACACAAATTGCCGAGAGAAAATGTTTTAGTGCATTTCATTTCCATGTATTCAGTTGCAATATATTTACAATTCTGTGGGTTGTGAGGTAGATGTAAATAAGTTTCTCCCTTGTACATAAGTAAGCACTTTGTAGTATATTTCCTTGCTGATTGAAAGCAAATTGATAGCAACGTTACAGTGTGGTGAATCATAATTTGTGCCTGGCTTCTTGGATCATCAATTTCAAAATGTATCAGAACATATTGTTATAGAATAAACAGTACGACTCAGTTTGAAGCTTTCTTGCTCCTTCGGGTGCCCGAAGTGCTGCAAAGTGCTCCGGAATTCAGTCAGCTGCCTCCCTTCAGAGGAGCTAATAAACCGAGGTTCTTTCTCCCCGGCTCTGGGATTAGGCTAAATCCAATTGCATCTTTCAAAACAAATACAGCTGCTAGTTAAACATCCTTTCTGATGGATGAAAAAAGTAAGAGAGTCCAATTCTTCATGTCTTACCAAATCCAGTTAAAACACAGGTGCCTTCAAGGTCTCTAATCTTATACCTTTATGCGTACAACAAACTTCCATAAAAGCCAGAAACCAATTTCCAACTCATAATGTGGTCCCTTCCCCCCTCATCCTTTTAAAGAGAATCTGTGTTAAGAGTTCTTTTCTAGGTCATTTTAATCACTAAACCAAGAGCAATGAAAATTATAATTCAATTGATCTGCCTTTGTTGTCTCTAAGTATTTGCATTACTGACTCTCCTTTCAGCTTAAGCTGAAACAAGATCATCCCTGGTCAATCTTGTTGACATACACTCCTCTGCTAATCGTATCTAATGAAAATAGCAGGGATATCAAAATCATTTATAAGATACAGGGAGGAAAAAAAAAGAGCCCTTCTTACCAGGGACCAAGGACAAAACACGATGTATCCAAGAGGCATTGACTCCATCTCATGTAAAACTAATATATTTTTAAAGCTTATTTGTCTCTGCAAAAGTACATAATGAATTATCACAATGTAAAGTATATCAGATTCAAATAAAGACGTGGACCAATTTATTACAGGCAAAATAAAGCATGCATAATATACAGGAAATCCTCAGATAATGCTGTTTATGCCATAACTTTATGCATTGTTTCTCAGAAGTGTATTTTTTACAGCGACCAGTCAGATCTCCTCAATAAATCTAATGGGCTTCTATGAAAACAGTGAAATCAGTCTGCCAAAGGACACTCATCCATCATGTTTTAATTTCTCTCTTGCACCCCAAGTGATGAACTGGTCACTATGCTTCAAAACTAGTTTTCCACTTCTGACATCTTTCCTGCAGTAGCTCCTATTTCTTTGATAGAGTTTCCCAGTTCACTCAAGACATTTCTAGAATGCACATGCAACAGTTCCTTGACACAACTGATCCACCAGATAACAGAGCGAGGTGCTTTGCTGGACCCGTTACAAGCAAGCAAGGAAGAACAGGTCAAAGATGAGGAGGTCAAGCTCCACTGTGGATGCAGCAAGGATGAGATGGTGCCGTTTTAATAACACGAGAGAAGTCTTTTAGCAAAATCAGTCTTGGACTTCAGGAAAGAATATTTGAGCTTGCCAGCAGGATCCAGTGGGAGATGGGGTAAAGAACCCAGTGCACTGGTGGTGAAGCACAAGGCCAGGACTGAGGCACTCAGTGCCTTTTTGCACTTGGTCTTTTCAGCCTAGAGAAGAGAAGACTTGGGGAGACCTTATCGTTACCCACAGCTGCCTAATGGAAGGGTGCAGAGAAGACTCAGAACTGGCAGCACCAAGAAGAGAGGCACCAAGCACAAGATGGAACATGGAAAATTCTGATTACACACAAGGAAAAGTTCTTACTGTGTGGGTGGTCAAACCTTGGCACAGATTTCTGAGAGACATGGAATATCCATTCTTGGAGACATGGAATATCCATTCTTGGAGACATGGAATATCCATTCTTGGAGACATGGAATATCCATTCTTGGAGACAGCCAAAACTCCACTGGAAAAGGCCCTAAACAACCTGTAACTATACCTGTTTTGACTGAGAGGTGGACTAGGTGACTTCTGGGCATCCCTTCCAAGCTGCAATATTAGTCTGTGTCTCTAAGATAGGGGACAATGCTCAGTAAGGGTTATCATTTTTCCCAGATGGAGTAGAAAAGAAAAGGGGAGAGGAAAATTTGTTATAAGCTACAAGTGTCTGGGTTACCTGTTCTTTGACATTACCTTTCAATCACCAGTCAGAGGCCAGCATTTCTGTTTGTCTGAGTAACCTTGATGTATACAAGAATGGAAAAAAAAAAGAATACAGTGTCTAAAATGTTTTTTTCAATGAGAAAATTTGATGATAGAAGGTCACCTCAGACTGTCCTTGTCCTGTTTTCTCTCTCCTGTAAAGTTTCTTACTTCTCTTACTTTCTGTTTTAAAACGTCTGTCTCTGTCCAAATTTGACAGAAGAATAAGCTGTTGTTAAGTTGTATCTTGTTGTCAAACTCTTGCAANCTGAGGCACTCAGTGCCTTTTTGCACTTGGTCTTTTCAGCCTAGAGAAGAGAAGACTTGGGGAGACCTTATCGTTACCCACAGCTGCCTAATGGAAGGGTGCAGAGAAGACTCAGAACTGGCAGCACCAAGAAGAGAGGCACCAAGCACAAGATGGAACATGGAAAATTCTGATTACACACAAGGAAAAGTTCTTACTGTGTGGGTGGTCAAACCTTGGCACAGATTTCTGAGAGACATGGAATATCCATTCTTGGAGACATGGAATATCCATTCTTGGAGACATGGAATATCCATTCTTGGAGACATGGAATATCCATTCTTGGAGACAGCCAAAACTCCACTGGAAAAGGCCCTAAACAACCTGTAACTATACCTGTTTTGACTGAGAGGTGGACTAGGTGACTTCTGGGCATCCCTTCCAAGCTGCAATATTAGTCTGTGTCTCTAAGATAGGGGACAATGCTCAGTAAGAGTTATCATTTTTCCCAGATGGAGTAGAAAAGAAAAGGGGAGAGGAAAATTTGTTATAAGCTACAAGTGTCTGGGTTACCTGTTCTTTGACATTACCTTTCAATCACCAGTCAGAGGCCAGCATTTCTGTTTGTCTGAGTAACCTTGATGTATACAAGAATGGAAAAAAAAAAAGAATACAGTGTCTAAAATGTTTTTTTCAATGAGAAAATTTGATGATAGAAGGTCACCTCAGACTGTCCTTGTCCTGTTTTCTCTCTCCTGTAAAGTTTCTTACTTCTCTTACTTTCTGTTTTAAAACGTCTGTCTCTGTCCAAATTTGACAGAAGAATAAGCTGTTGTTAAGTTGTATCTTGTTGTCAAACTCTTGCAAGATCATAAAAAAAAAAAGAGAGAAAGACTCTTGTCTTTTCTCCTTTCTTATGAGATTCAGAGCAACACAGAAACTCTTGCATAAAAACTGTAGCAAAGTCCTGCCTTGACAAGAGAGGGCAGAGCCTTTGGGCCAGAGAAGAAAAACTCAAGTGACTAGATCTGTATCTCAAACCAGAGCTGAAAAATTATTCAAAGGAAAGGTAAATTCATAAGTATTTTGTAAACTTTATCTCAGGTTGATTAAGATCCTGAAAGTGCCTATTTTTTATTTAATACCTCACCAACTTCAGTCTGCCTTTTACTCTTCTAAGCAGCTGCCTGTGCCGGGATCTAATTCTCCATCCTTGGAAAACACATTAACCCTATTAGTGGAACAAAAAGGAAAAGCTAAAGTTAAAAGCTCTTCTCTCTTGATCTGCACACACACCTTGAAAGCTGTTGACAAGTTTGGATTAGAGCGTAAACCTAAAGCACGTGAAAACTGCACATCTGGCATTTTTAATGAGCGCGTTTCGGGCGACTTGATTAACTCTGAATGACAGCTTTGGCTCTTTCCCCGATGCGAAGCTGATGGCAAATTAGTCTCTTTAAATCTGACAGATATGATCCAAACTCTAAG
Source organism: Geococcyx californianus (assembly GCA_013389885.1). Classification (NCBI taxonomy): domain Eukaryota; kingdom Metazoa; phylum Chordata; class Aves; order Cuculiformes; family Neomorphidae; genus Geococcyx; species Geococcyx californianus. The sequence goes on from VWPV01033257.1 coordinate 17,580, forward strand.
TTAGCAGAAGTTTTCACAACTGTATTTTACTGCGTCGTGTGCATGTGCGATGCAACTGGCCACGTTTTCTTTTATGTCAGCCGATTTTTTTTAAGGTTAATTACCTCTTCAAGGGGACTGTAAGGGTTCCAACAATTTGCTTCCATATAGAAAACCATTGTCCTCATCCCATGGATGGATGGGAGGCCTTCTGAGAAGGCTTTTTAGATGCTTTATGATCCCTTTACTAATCCCAGGTACATCTATAAAAGCCCACAGTGGGCTCTGGTGGCTCAGTGCACCCATGTGGAGCTCTGGCAATACAGTTCCTAACACTGAGTTCATTCAACCAGAGCTACCACAGCCGCACGTTCACTGTTGTGTGGAGGATGGACATACCCCAAAAAAGTAGAACTTGAACTTAGTGAAAACCTAAAGAAGTTTTTTAGCTAGTTTTACACTTCCCTGATCTTTGTGTTTTCTGAGTTTTTAAGAAGTTGCCAGTTCCTGTGTGTGTCTGGTTCCTAGTGTACAATTCTTACTGGAGAGCTGTACGATGCCCTCTAGAAACAGCCCTACAGCTGCCTGTTACAACAGCAGCAGCAAAGGAATCACCAGTTAGATCCGCAGCTCGTACAATCCTTTCATTTCACTTTGTTTTAAAAAAGTTGCATAAGATAGAGCAGAGATGAGAACCTTGGCACATTTTCAGATTTAACACACTCCCTCCTTACCACTCCACTGACACAAGTAGCAACTATATAAATGCATCTCACCTACAAACCTGGTGAGAATTAGCTTCATGAGAACCTGCAGAGTGCTCAGATAAAAATGTTTCCTAATGATTTACGCAGCAAAAATTGTAATGAAGGAATTGCTTCAGATGAGGCCAAGAATGGTTATATTGTCCTGATATGGCAAGAAAATCTACCTGCACATCAGCAAAATTTACGGTGACAAAACATGTACCCATTTAAAAAATATTGTGTAACCAATAGATCTGTATTTCTTTAAATTGTAGTTTATGCCTATGAAGCAGAGACTGACAGTTCTGTGACAATCATGATAAATAAAGGTATAACACTGGTGCACACGACATTCATAAAATCTCAGAACTGTTTTGATTAGCAGGGACCTTCAAGCCCATCCAGTGCCACTCCCTGCCATGGGCAGGGACCCCTCCCACTGGATCAGGGGGCTCCAAGCCCCATCCAACCTGGCCTGGAACACCTCCAGGGATGGGGCAGCCACCACTGCTCTGGGCAACCTGGGCCAGGGCCTCCCCACCCTCACAGCAAAACATTTCTCCCTAAGATCCCACCTCAATCTCCTCTATTTCAGCTCGAAAACATCCCCCCATCCCATCCCTGCACTCCCTGATCCAGAGCCCCTCCCAAGCATTCCTGGAGCCCCTTTCTATACTGGAAGGCTGCTCTAACCCCCAGCTCTCCCAGCCTGTCCCCATACAAGAGGTGCTCCAGCCCTCAGATCATCTCCGTGGCCTCCTCTGGACTCTCCAACAGCTCCAGTTCCCTCCCGTGCTGAGGGCTCCACGTGAGGTCTCACGAGAGCAGAGCACAGGAGCAGAACCATCTCCCTCGAGGTGATTCACACTCTTTCCCACTGCACCACAACCACCATCCCATTCCAAGAAACAATGATGAAAATATTTCCAATCTTATAAACATAACTTAAGATAAAACTCGTGCTCTCATGTTTCCATTATTGATTTCATATGCTCATTCATTACATTTACTGAGAAATAAGGTTGTGGTTTCCATGGCACCCAATCCCATAAAAATGACTCGCTGATTGCAGAGTAATTACACATGTAAATAAAAACTAATAAAATCATTCCAAACCTACTGAAGTTCAGGCTTGGTTTGGGCTTCTTGCAGCTGCTTCACACCACAAAAAAAGATGAGCATAGCAAAGAGGCCATCACACTGCTTTTTCTGGTACATTTCCAAGTGCTTTTGTCTAGTCTTGTATTTCTGTACACAAGTACAGACTCGTAGGATGAGCATAAGCAGTATCAACACACGCTTCATGTCTCCTTAAAAGCATGAAAGTGCTAAATTCCAGGTGCCTTCATTACTAGCAAACTTGTCTATCAATTATATTTTTCTCTGTGAAGTGCTTTCAGACCAAGATGAAGAGGTAGAGTGGGTTTGCAAGTGTATAACTGTTCTTCAAATTACTCTCCCGTCTATGCTTAAACACATGGCAGTCCTGTCCTCTGAAAATATTACAGCATTGAGAAATGCTCCTGCCACATTTTATTTCTCTCCCTTCCGCACGCAGCAATGTCTCGCAAACAAAGTGGTTTTCGAGAGGGTATATATCAATTATTTTATCATTTATGGAAAGAATATCTGGCCATAGCTCTTCTTCTAAAGTAGTAGAGAATGCCATTAAGGAGTGACACTAAAATGCAAAGTAATTTTGTAGAGAATAACAGCTAAAAGAAATATTAAAGGAATGTGTTCCTTTTCTGTATTTCTGTCAGTAACTCGGCAAAAAAAAAAGGAAAAAAGGCAGCATTTTTATACTTTCAAAGCGATGGGAGCAAAACTGTAGAAATATGGAGTATAAAAGCACAAACACGGATTTCGCAGTTGTTGATACTTAGCAGATGAATTGATTTTTTGGTGAATTTTTCCTTGAATGTGTGTCAAACACTTCCATTGCCAAAAAAATGCCTGCGTTCTTCTGTAACACATAGAACAAAGGACTGGATCAGAATTTAATGGAAGGAGCTAAAATTACCAGCTGTAGATAAAACCACACACTCACATCCATCAGTCAGTATATCTTCATCTTGCCCCTTGTGTAACTAACACATCTTTCCATGTAGCCCAAGTTTTTGCAGTAGCCGTAAGGAACGCGTGACAAAGCGCTTTGGGAATTGGAGAGAGAAGCCATCCACAAGGCGGTCTTTGTCTGCCTACGCTATGGAAGCGTTTGCAGTAGCGGAGGTAGAAACGTGTAAACACAGCTGAGATAGCTGGAAGAGATTTTACATCGCGCTTCTGTGTCTGTCGGATAAATCTGCCGCTACGGCACACCTTGTGCTATCTTACAGCTGTAGCTCCACCACGAGAAAGCAACCACGCGATCGCGGAGCGCTTGCTCTCCTGCTAGGGAGGGTGCTCACAAATTCCCAAGACGCCTGAAGGACGGAAGGAGGGAATTCTTCCATACACACAAGCAAAATCTGTATTTTGTTTTAACATAAAATTCTGCCGGAGTACATAATTGGCGAACACTTGTACTGCTTTATGGTTACAAATGGTTGTTGTCTACTTTAATACACCAATAACTGTAGCAATAAGGGTAGCAATAAGGCTGCTATACCCAGTCTCCTTCTAGATTGATGTAAACAACAGGAATATACTACCTTGCACCTGCATTCTCTGATTAAATGGCTTTTTAAAGCTATTTATATACGTCTGCATGGCAGCAAAGTAACAAAAAAAAGAGAATTAAAGAAATCTTCCCCCCTCCCTTTCTTTCAGTTATTTGCAAGGTGAGCTAAGGAAGGAATAAAGCATTTTTTTCCCAGAAATATTCCCCTGAAGGTATAAGGTAGCCTGTTTCTTTAAACAATCCCTGGATAATTTTTCAATAGAATATTAAATTATTACCCTATTTTCATCTCAGACATTCTCTGTGTATGTGTGTACATATTAGGGTTGTGCAAAATACACAAAAATTTACCCAAGAATCAGTAAAATGTAGGTACACACCTTTCACTCACTCTGAATGTACTTATTACTGCAGTCTGATAAATAGTGATTAATTAACATTTATGCAGGTTTTCATGCAACTCTTCATTTGCAATTTCCAAAATTCAAATGTATCATTCCTTCAAAACATGTGGATGACAACAAACGCCTTATGAAGCTTACTTTTCCTGAACTACAACGGCAAGTATTTTTGTTGAGGTGTCTTCCCACTTGTAAAAGGATAAAGAAGTCAACCTACTGTGACTGAGAGTTCAAATCTGTCACTGAATTGCATCTGGGTGAATGTTGGTGTTGGATGGACTTGGGCGTGGTTGGACCAATCACTCAAGGGATCGAAGCTGTTGGGACTACGCCAGAAAACATGAGGGTTTATGGGGGAGAAGCTTAGGAATCAAGGGAATACGGAGGCTTCAGGCAGGCAGAGACATTAAACCTCTCCGCTTTGCACCTCCTAGTGCTGAACATCCGTACTAGACATCGCCCTGCATGGGGGCAACCAGAACCACGAGCTGTGTCTGGCTTTGGATGAAGGAGTCCAGTTTCTTGCCCCAGAGGGGACTTCCACCACCACCTGCGTTTGAGGAGTGACCCCGAGGTGTCCTTGCAGCACCCGATTGCCTGAAAGGCCAACCACAAAACACTGTCTTCCTACACCACCGAGGCATCTCGGTGAAGGGCCTGGCTACACCGTTTCATGCCCTCCCCACAGGCAGGACGGCTGCTACGAGTGCATCCAAAGCCTTCCCTACGCCGAGCCAGCCAAGCCCTGCGCCCGTGGCCTCTCCTCCAACAAGTGCTCCAGCCCCAACAACTCTGGAACCTTTGCTGACCTCGCACCAGTTTGGCAACATGCAAGACTGGAGACAATATCTGGATGTGTCCTAATTAGTGCTAAAGAGAGAGGTAATTACTGCCTCTTTGTTGCTTTCCAGAACACATTCCATATAAATATTTAATTTTATTTATTCATCATCAAATTCCACATAACTTAATGGTTTTCTTCAAAATCATAGCATTTTCTAGATTATAGCAATACTCTATAAAAAATGCCTCCTAAGAACTTTCTCACTGACATTCATGTTCCCTTTCCCTGATACATAGAGCCTGAAACACCTCATTAACTCCTCAAAGTGGGAGTTAGGCTACTTTGGAAAATATTATCCCAGCTTATATCAGGATTAATAACATCCTCACGGCAAGTATCTCAGTGCTTGAACAGGTTTATCCTGAATATTTCAATTGTGCAAGCAGGCTGCTCTCTTATTCTACTTCAGACACAGCTGAGAACTTATATGTAGGGTCTGGTAGGTTCTTTCTGGTATTTGCACAAGATAGAACCCCGTGATTTCGGTTCCGTATGGAAACATAGCCATGTATGTAGTAAAACTGTCACAGGCATTTGAACTCACCTGGAGTATTGCATCCAGTTCTGGAGCCCTCAGCACAGGAAGGACCTGGAGCTGTTGGAGTGAGTCCAGAGGAGGCCACGGAGATGATCCGAAGGCTGGAGCACCTCCCGTACGAGGCCAGGCTGGGAGAGCTGGGGTTGTTCAGCCTGGAGAAGAGAAGGTTGTGGAGAGACCTTAGAGCAGCCTCCAGTACCGAAAGGGCTGCAGGAAAGCTGGGGAGGGGCTCTGGATCAGGAAGTGCTGGGACAGGATGAGGGAAATGGTTTTCAGCTGGAAGAGGGGGGATTGAAATGAGATCTTAGGGAGAAATGTTTTGATGTGAGGGTGGGGGGGGGCCCTGGCCCAGGGTGCCCAGAGCAGTGGCGGCTGCCCCATCCCTGGAGGGGTTCCAGGCCAGGTTGGATGGGGCTTGGAGCAATGTGATGATCTTTAAGGTCCTTTCCAACCCAAACCATCCCATGATTCTATGAAAGACTATTCTTTTCCTCACTGCCAAAGCCCACGGGTGTGTATAGCGCTGGCCTAGAAAGAAACACTCCCCTTGTGGGCATCACGAACACTTCAATCTATGGTATCAGAAGTCCAGAGATCCTGAACTGTGGGTTGTGGATGTCCTTTTTCATCAGCTACTTTTCACTCCCAACTTGAAAACCCATTTTCCCAGCACACATGACAGCATTACCAGATACCCTACAGGATGAAAAACTAATCACTCGAGAAAACCTTGCGTGTTTGGAAGGGCATGATTGTTTGAGACCTTCCAAACACTGATAAAATAGGCACCTTTCCCATCATCTTTCTAAACATACATCACGTTAGGTCCCTTCAAAAATCTGCATACAATGACTTATTTCACCTGAATATATTTAATGATTTCTCTTCTTACCACCACAGTGACGTGAGTTACTCATTTTGCTACAAAACACAGTGATCTTCGTAAGAAACCAGCGGTTTACAGATAAAAAGAAAATATAAAATCTCATAAAACCTAATAAAATCTGACAACTTATTAAAAGTATGGTAAGTTTGTTAACAATGGCTTTCCAGTGCTAATGGAGGCTTTGCCATTCAGGAGCATTAACAGGACGAGCATTTAAGCTGTTCCTGTAATCAATTAGTCAGTGGTAGCTGATTACACCTTAGCCAATTAGAACAGTGGCAAGTAGATAAATATTGGATTTTCAAGTGATAGAAACCTAGTGCCTTAGTAAATTCAAGCTAATTCAAACTTCAAGTAAATCAAGCTTATAACTTGAGGTTTTCTTAAAAGTCTTAGTATTTTCTGCTTTACAGCAATTCTTTTACTCACACGCACTCTGTTCGTGCATTTGTGATTTACTGCAGAGCCGAGAAGCCTGGCAATACATGCAGTGCACAAATACATGCAAACCAAAATAGGATAACAAGAATTCACTGGTGACACGTGCTTCTGAAACGTCCTTTTGGCGTTATTTGGCAAACACATTCATAATGTTAATCCTTTATTCTGTTTGAGTTAGTTTTCAATAGGTTGATAGTACAACATGCACATNCCAAGGGAGGTGGTGGAGTCATCGTCCCTGGAGGTGTTCAAAGAGAATTTGGATGAGGCACTTAGTGCCATGGTGTAACTGACAAGTAGGAGTAGGTGTAGTTAGTAGGTGTAGGTGTTGGGCCATAGGTTGGACTCGACGATCTCAAAGGTCTCTTCCAACCTTACAATACTGTGATACTGTAATATTAATGTAAAGTCCATTTTTATGCTGCGAAACATCAGCTAAATGTATTTATTAAAAATGCTATTAAGAAACTGAAATGTATTCTCGATTGAGGTAGCATTTGTACAAATACAATTTTCAGTTATGAAAATACTGGTGTACCAAGGTCAAGCAATTGTTTTGGAGTTCGAAAATGTGCTTTGTGTGGGGAGTACCCACCAGAACCTAAATAAAAAATGCCCTTCTGCATCGCACATCAACTTAACAGCAACAGATTCTGACAAGAAAACCCAAACCAAAGAAATTAAAACCTACACCATTAGTTAAGAACACAAGGTCTCAACGATAGGGACAGGTTGCAAAGTACTAAATACAAAGCACTTCACTCACTGACTCAAGAAATCTCCAGTTCTCAATATGAAGTTTGAAGGACATTTCAGACCCAGCAGCTTCAAGATTCGTGACTTTAGTCTTCTTTTCTTTGCCTTTCTTATAGAGGAGACAAAGAATACTCCTTTGGGCAGTGCGGAGTGTTATTGGCACTCAGAGTCCTTGACAGAGGGATTGAATGCTAGGGTTGCATTTCACTAGTAATAATAAATACATTTTAATTGGGCGACCTCGGGATCTGCCTCAGAAGCTGCTAAAAACTTATCAAATACACAAATATTTATATTATTAAATAAGAGTTTCTGCTCCTGATAAAAGATAAAAATCCACTTTTCTTTGCTGTGACCCAAACCCAGTTTTCTTCATAAACCTTGACCTTTTGCCTTAGAACTTCTGAAACTGAGAGTAAGGAGTGTTTTCAGGAAAACAGGAGAAATACAACATAACGACCTCACGATTCCCGCAGGGTGAACTAACCTAACCCTGGGAAAATGCTGCACAGAAGTGAATAAAGCAGATTGTGAAAACCACTGACATTCAATGTAGTACAGGTGCACTCCTATAGCCAAAACGGTCCTTGCACAAGAAGGCTGACCCAGACGAGGGAAATGAAGAGAAAAAAATAAAGACAAAAATCTAAGACCTTTTCCAACAGCTGAAGTTGGTCGCATTCACAACTCTTGGTCTCCATAGTGATAACATTCCCATTAAAAGAGTAGTTTGTCAGACCTTAAGTAAGTGCTTTTCCTGAAAGTATAAGGATTAATCCTTTTTGCTATTACTTTCAATACTCCTTGTTAAAGAGCCACCCAAGTATGACATTTATAAATGTGTGTACACTACATATTAATTCAAATTAAGCCCTGCAGTGAATAATGCTAAAGCCTTTGGATTAAGCTATTTAATTCCTCTTCTCCTCTAATTGCTGAGACTATTATTTAATGTCTGTTGTTTTTCTCTCTATTAGTCTGTTTGCTTTACTAAATTGCATTCAGTTTTTCAACTCAGAATTTGTACAAATGAGAGGGAAAGTAAAGGTTTTAAACACAGGAGGAATGCGTTTATTTGGAAGACGAAGTAGAAGGTGGCTGAGAAACCATCCAAATTATAGGATACCTGTCACAAGTGCTCATCCATAAATTAGGGAAGAGCTGGAAAGGTTTGGTGAGGCGGAAGGACCGTTAACAACATGCAGGAAGGGAAGTGGTCACTCCAGCGGGTGTTGGGGTGCGCTGCCCCAGGGAGGCTGTGAAGGACAGCAGCTCTGGCCAGGGCTCTGCGAGGTCCAGCCTGACCGATGGACTGGAGCTGACAGAGACAAACAGCTAAAGCCAAAAAGACAAAATACTGCGCTTAACATTTTAATTTTAAGCACAGTTGTGTCACCAGGCTTCTCGTATGCTTTTGTAACTAATGGCTGTGAACCGGCACCGCGACAGAGGAAGGTCTAAAAAGCTTCTCCCTCTTGGTGTTATCTGCCCAGGTCACTCAGTTTGTGAATTATTGCCTGCATTTAGCATTCAGTGGGTGTTTTATTTTCTTCTTTTCCTTTCTCCTGAAGGAAGGAAGAAGAGTAGAAAGGTTACGTGAGCAGACGCGGTTCCAGCTCATTCCATAGCGTTCTGATGTAGCTTCGACGCAGTCTCTGACTGCTGAGCCCAACTGGGTGCTTCAGAGTGGACAGGTAGCTCTTCTGGAACAGCTCGAAGGTATTGTGCCCATAAAGAGGCCCCAGCTGCACTGTCATATGTTGTTGACCAGACTCCACGCTAGTGCGAGAAGACACAGCTCCTAGGACAGGTTTCTCCTCACGACCCACTACCTGGTCGGTTTGTACAATTTTCCCCTGTCAGTCACAGCTGTTATAAATATGAAATTACAGCTTTTGCTAAAAAAGCGATTTACCCAAGAAAATGATAATTAAATTAATTAATGCTTATTTTACTATAATACCGACGGCTTTGCTACAACCTGCAAGGACTGGTTTCAGTATTCCTGTAAGCCTACACCCGAGGAACACACACATATTTCAAGTTCATGTTGTTCCTGGTGTGCCTGAAATACCCCGCGCAATATGCAGGTAAAACAACTATATCATTTCTGCAAATCAGTTCTCTGTTCTGGAATGAGCTATGCCCTTGCAGAGAGACCTGCATTATTTTCCGTATTCACAGTTTCCCTTCACACTGATAATTGGATACATAGCTATTCCCACAATATTTTTCCCATCAGGTCCGAAAGCTTCTGATGTTTTTCCCATGACATTGGTCAATATGGACATAAAGGGCAAGAGAAATAACATTAATCCCTGCTTTGAATTACAACGGGCATCTGTGCCTTAGTGGAATCTGGCTTTCTCAGGAGGAATTAACACTGCTCATGGTTTGAGCCAAAATACTGCACCAAAAGGCCCATCGCCCTTTAATGTTACACCAATCACTGTCCCTCCAGTTAGGGGGAAAAAGAGGAAAAGACACTTCACCAAAAAATATAGTTTTGATTCCAGATCCTTTCCAAAATACATCATCTTGACAGTATATTTTTGATTGATTTGCATTAATTTGCTATTTTGAAATGGACAGACACACTCTTTCTGTAAGCAAATAGTACACATTCTTTGCTGGTGTCTGTGTTACATTTTCTTAATACTGAGCTGATAATTCTACCTACAAAACTGAACTTTAGGGAGGATAGAAAGGAAGGAAATATTAAAAGTCTTGTTTCTTTCCAACCATTGTTGATAGGACTTTCTTTTTCTCTTAAATGAGTGCTGTGGCCCAGGGTTCAGTGTCCTCTGCTGGCATCGTTGACAAAACCACACATGGACATTTCAACAGCTAGAGAAAAGAGATAGAATTGTGGATGCCCCAAAGAGAATTTAAACAACTTGGCAATTGGAATTTTGTGGATTTTGTAAAATTGTCTGGGTTTTTTTTTTTTTCTTTCTCCAATATACCCAGACTGTGATGCAAAGTCTTCTGGCTGCCTGAAAGCTCTATTGTATTTACATTTCTGTCAGCAGCCGTAGCCCAGGTTGAGTAGCTCAGTAAAATCCTATTAACACATCTTTCCATCAGGGACTGCTTTCTAATGCACAGAGACGCTGGTTTGCCCGTCACCAGAGACCTCCTCTGGAGATGAACCGTGCAGGCATCTTGGTCATCCCCACCTGATTCTGCCATGACAACACATTTGTGCTCCCACCTGATATTAAAGCCCCTTCTCTGCAGGTGGACTATATTTTGTTGTACCATTTAAACGACCAAAGGCAGCCCCTGCCATGGTGACATCTGATATAGTCATGGAAAGCGGACCAATTAAAATTGGAAGCTCTCAACAATCCATCCATCCAAAAATCAGCTTAGCATTCAAGATCCCGTTACAAACGCATGGTAATTTTGAGTATTTCTCTTCTCAGCCACTACATAAAGGGAGTCAAACACCTCCCAGAACCATAGAATCATAGAATGCTCTGGGTCGCAAGGGACCTTAAAGCTCATTTAGTTCCAACTCCCGTGCCATGGGCAGAGACACCTCCCACTGGACTGGGGTGCTCAAAGCCCCATCCAACCTGACCTTGAATACCTCTCCTTCCTCTGGTAGCAGGTTTAAGGAGGGTAAAGAGGTGTGTCTCTGCAAATGATGCCAGACAACGATATACAAAAAAGGATCGACACAGATGCACTTTTGCATTGTTAGCACGCTCTTCCACACCGCCTGTTCATCTGACCACTGCCACCATCTCATTTCTATACGATCTCAGTGTCTCCTTAACCCGTTTTGCATCTTGTTCTCAATAGCAAAGTTCCTTTGCAGATCAAAAACAAGCTGTGTGCCACACTGAGTTGCTTTTTCTCCTTGACCATCCACCTTAAAACATTTAGGTGTGGAATAGAGTTCTGTTCTCACTGGTGTTAAAAATAGAGGAAATAATTTTCTCTGCAGTATGAGCCTTGCAGTGGGGAATGAGGACATGGTGCAATTGGTTACCTCTTCACCTATCTCCAAGCAGTTTGTTGCTTTCAAAGGTTTCTCTTTGGGTAACTCTCGGTAGACCTGGGCTTTGCTTTAAAGACATAAGCTGGTTGCCTCTCGTTCAAGCTAGGATCTTCTCTCTATTCTTCAGTGATTGCAGTTCTAGATTAATCTTGTAGCCAGAATCAATCGTTTACAAGCAGAAGACTACATTTACATGCAAAAGCTTTTGGGTTAGGTTCTCAGAGCTTTGCTCATTGAGATCTTAAGAGTAAATCTGACATCTAAACTTTTCCACGCATTTGCTATTCACCTCATGAATTTCCCCCTGGAGCGTTCTCTGTTGTCCCTGTTAAGCTAGGAGATAACGCCTCTGATGGGCACTAATCTGGAAGAGTAATTGTTTCTTACATTTTTGTTTTGTTTTTTCCCCCTTTTTTTTTTTCCTCATGGCTGGTAAATCTTTAACTGGAATCAGTGTGATTATAGAAAAGACAAATCTGGCCCTCCGTATTCTAAAGCTCCGTATTCTGAAGTGTGCTGTGCTTGCAAATCGAAAACCTTGTGAAATAAAGTTAGAAACCTGTTGAGCATCCGTGAACCGTTTCTTTGACGTCAGGTAATTCATTTCAGCAGAACTCAGCNCTCATGGCTGGTAAATCTTTAACTGGAATCAGTGTGATTATAGAAAAGACAAATCTGGCCCTCCGTATTCTAAAGCTCCGTATTCTGAAGTGTGCTGTGCTTGCAAATCGAAAACCTTGTGAAATAAAGTTAGAAACCTGTTGAGCATCCGTGAACCGTTTCTTTGACGTCAGGTAATTCATTTCAGCAGAACTCAGCCACTGAGTGAGTTTATCGGGGTGACAGGGAAGGGCTTTATTACTGTTGACTTCAGTTAAGAGAAAGCACAATGAGATTCTTTAAATGAGTCGAACGCGTTTGGACAGCTAATATCTCAAAAAGTCTATTATCTGCATTGACTGCAACACTACAGAATGTTATAAAATTAATTATATTCTTCATAGCTTTACAATGATTGCCTCATTTAGAAATATAATTACCTATCATTGAGGTTTTCAGCCAGAAGGGGTTTTTTTAGGACTTGGTTTGCCAAGCCTCATTTAAATCCCTTGTCTCCTCCTTCTCCCTGTAAAAGTTTGATATAAGGGACTTTTTTTTTTTTAAATACCATTTTTTTATGCCAAGTATTTAATGTCATTATACACAAAGGACAGATTGACACTAAAATAGCAGCCTGGCTAATAAAACAAGAAACCACCAAATGACAGCACGCGATGGGATGCTCCAGAATACAACAGGGTAGGGAGAGCAATGTCCTCCTCCTTCAGATTTAAAAGCAGGACAAATTAGTATTCAGGAACAAAAATTATGATCCATCTCCTAAATGGGTCATTCAAAGCGACACAAATAATAAACTTAAAAACCCAAAGATCTTTTCCTTAATTGCCCAGGAAAACTCTTTTCAAGGATTAATGTTCCCGTTTAAAATTGTTTTAGAGAACCACAACCACGGTTCCCAGAGACACCAAAACTAAACCCACCAGGTTTATCCTGATACAAACCGTAATTTCTGCGTGCAATTACAACGCATCAGCAGAGAAAAGAGTTGCTAAACGTGGTCAAACAGAATCAGATGCCTCCCATCTTTTGTGGACCGGTCAGTTCTCCAAATCACAGCAACCCTGCCACCCTGCTCACAGGTTTGCACCTCCTCATCCAGCGAAACAACAAGGAGTTGAGAAATATTGCAGGAAGGCAGAGAATACATTTTGTTACTATTATTTTTCCTGTAGACATGATTCTTTCTCCTTGATAGTATCAGAGATCATCATTCTCCAGAGCTATTAATCTGGCATGTGTATTGACACTGTGTGATTGTAAAAGGCGCTATTTATTTCCTGCTGCCTCAGAGCTCAAATAGAAAAGAAATAGTGAGATGTCCCAAACCTTAGGAACAAAATGAGAGAGGAAAATGATGAAGTGTGATAATTCAAGTGCAAAAATATGTGATCCTAATACTCTAGGCGCTGGTTTTGATTAAAAAGTACAGGGTTTGGGGTGGGGTTTTTTTGAGTTGAACTTAAAATTAGAATTTGGATGTTTGGATTGGAGCCAATTTAGGAGACAAGATGCTGCTTTCTTCCAAAATATCTTTTAAAGGATACACACCAATAAAAAATTGATGAGTCAGCAAAACACCTACAATCAGTGCAGTGCTGCTGTTGCTTCACCTGATTCCTCATTGGTGTAAAACACACCTGTAAAACCAAGCCAGGCTGGTTATTGTCAAAGCAAATAGCATTAACCTTTGCCTCACAGAGGGGTTTTTTTAGCTTAACCCCTCAAATCCATCACAAAATACGACACTGAATACAGGTAGAACTTCACATTCATTGCTGTTTCTTTTCACAAACAGCGTCTATATACGTACCTGCACCAAATGTTTTAATACATGAACTAGAACACCTGTAGAGCTCTTTTTTATTTACATAAATAGCTGCACTATGCACTGCTGAAAGTCCTGGCAGGGCACGTATGGTACATTCTGCCTGCTGGCACAGAGCAGTTCCTTGCATCATGCAACTCCTCATTGCATCCTTCTGGGTAGCCTATGGCACTGACCCTTCCAGGATTATCTTTTTCTCGTGAAGTTCTCACTCTTTTGGTTCACCAAGCACACTAACCTACTGCTCCCTATGTCCTCCAAATGGAATAAAGACTAATTAAATAATAATAAATAAAACCCCAACATGGTTTCATTTCTTTTTTTTTAATTCAGACAATGTTTCTTCTCACTGAGTTTTATCAAAAAGATACCAGAAATTTCCCAAATTCTCAAGCATTTGATTCTTGGGTTTGTTTGCATCTGGTCTTATTAATATTGTTTAGTGAGAATTAGAGACTTTTTAAAAATTATTGTTATTGCAGAAACACCAGAAGTGTCAATACTGTCCTGAAAGTTATTCTTTTAGTAAAGACACAAGAAAAGACAAATAAATTATCTTTAGGAAAGTAAAATATGGAAATGGTAATTATGGATTTTTTTTTTCTTTGGTTTCTTTATAAACACAAATATTTCACTACCTTAAGCAAGTGCATTCACAACAGGAAAGTTTGTACCATACTGATGGGGATTCCTTGGATACATGAGTCTGTAATTATCTCAGCAGCACAGAGCAGCTACTCTGCTTGTAGCCAGTAGAGAGCTCGAATAAAATCACCCACAGAGTTTTAATATGGTGCTGGGGAGGTAGATTACTTATGCTTATATATTGCCCTGTGTAAAAATTAATTATATTTATCATAGAATCATGGAATGGTTTGGGTTGAAACAGATCTTTAAGATCATACAGCTCCAACGCCCCTGTCAGCAGCAACAACACCTCCCTCTCTGTGTATATATATATATAT
>VWPV01033261.1:0-15009 GCA_013389885.1 Geococcyx californianus
CAACTGGATTTACTTCCATTTAAAAGAACTAATCCCACCCTCTCACTGGGAAGAGCATAGGGCAAGAACCTAAAGGGAACTGGGGCTCCACAGACAGGCTGCGAGTGGGGTCCTGGGCTCCCAGGTGATGCTGGGAGGACAACAGGTTCTTTGGGCAGGGACTTCTTCCCCCAAGAAAGGGCTCAGCACCCATTTCCAAGCAGCACTCAAAAGTTGAGCAGAGCTTGCAGGTGTTCAGAGCTCCAGCCCACAGAAATGCCGATCGGGGTAAAGCCAGCACAGAGCGGGGCACCGGTGGGTGAGTTTCACTCCCACCCCTGGCCCCGGCAGCCATGACATCACGGAACTGGAGGGTGGAAACCACAGCTCAAATGTCACATTTGAAAAGGACAATGACAAAACAAGAGACAAACGAAACCGGAGGCACTCACTGGGGCCGGCGCACCCAGGGCGGGACTCATCTCGGCTCAATAAAATCTATTAAACATTTCTCTTTGTGTGTGAGAGAGAGAGATGCCACAACCCTGGGGAGGACCAGCACCCAGAGGCACAGAGCCCACAGGTTCCCACACTGTTAACCAGACGCCAACACAGCTCTAAAGGCGTACGCTCGGCCCTTGGTGGCTCAGCCTCTGGCATACATTTGGCCTTTGGTGGCTCTGCTCTGCCCTACAGGAGCTGATCCAGGAGCCACTTAGGCTACTGTTGGTTCAAGAGTGCAAGGTTGATGCTTTCGGAAGCCGAGCTCACTCCCATCCCCATGTGTGTTCCCTCCCTGCCCGCGGCCGGAGCACCTACCTGAGTGTGTCCGCAGGTGGCCAGTGAGCGCGTCCCTCCTGCGGCAGGCGTAGTTGCAGAAGGGACACTTGAAGGGCTTCTCGCCAGAGTGCAGCTTGATGTGGCGCAGGAGGTTTCCCTTCTGGGTGAAGGAGGCTCCGCACTGGTTGCAGTGGAAGGGCCTTTCTCCTGCAAAACCGGAGCAGTGGGTGAAACTCCTCGTTTTAAGCATTTCTGAAACCTGCAGAGGATCAGCTCTCGCAGCAACAGCCCAGGAGACCAGGAACCCTCACGGGTTTGGCAGCGCTGGGCACATTTGAGAGGGAAAGCCCGAGGTTAACCCCCAAATGCCATGCTCCAGATGTCACCTCCAGCCTGTGGGGCAACAGAGCTGCTGCTGGAGCTGGGGCAGTGACCAAGAAAAAACACCTAAACCCACTTTCCAGGTCTTTGCTCACCAGCACCTTCTGGCTGCCAGCTCCAAGGGCAGCATATGTAACCCTCACCCATTTTCCACGGCATCCGTGCCCACTTGCAGCCTGGCTTTAGGAACTTCCTTCCCCAGAACCCATCCTGGCACCAGCCATGGCGCTGCCACTCACCGGTGTGGCTGCGTTTGTGCACCATCAGCACGTTGGGGCCGATGCAGACCATCCCGCAGATATCGCACTTGAGTTTGCCGTTGGGCAGCCGAATGCCGCCGGGCGAGTGTGGCTCCTGGCCCGTCCCGTCGCAGTAGCCCAGGGGCTCTGAGAGCGAGTCCTCCACAATGACGCTGTCCTCCTTCTCCAGCATCCGCTCATCCTGCGAGAGCAGCCGGCTGCCTTCCTCATCACTGTACATCTCCACCTTGATGGAATTGGCTGCGAGGAGGCAGAAAAGATGAGACGCAGTCATCAGGGAAACAATGTGTGGGTTAAAGGGAGCGCAGCTTGGGCAGGACTTACTCCTGAAAGAAAAACCGGGATGCGTTAAGTGACGAGTTTGTGACAAACACGCAGCTTCTCGCTCTGTTGAGCACTCAGGAAGCAACACGGAGCAGGGGTCGCGCGAGGTCGCAGGCTGGACGGCCGGTCTGCACACCCCAAGGTGGCTGCTCTGCATCCCGCCCGGTAAGGCAAGCGGCTGACGGGAAAAACATTCAGTTCCCTGGATTCGAGACGCAGAGGGGGAAAGAAAAACCACACGCGCTGTCAAAGTGCTGCAGAGGAAGCAAAGACACCGAGTTTAGACTCAGAATCAGCGAAGGCTCAGAATGTGCTGGCACAAGGAGCCCAATGGAGTCCAAGTAAATTCTGGGTCAGTAGAGAAGCCGCTGCTTCCCTGCAAGTTTCCATCTTTGCCACAACAACCGGGATGCCCCGGGGCTGGGAAACGCAACCGACGGGACCGGAGACCAGTGCTGCCTGGGAACTCGAAGCAACCCCAGGCTCCCTGTGGGCAGCTCTGCCCCAGCCTCCTCCCTCAGCCACCCGAGGGGCTACGAATTCCAGGAGGGGAGGAACACACAGACACCTGTGGAGCAGTATCTGGGGAGCAAAACCCCAAGAAAACTTGTGTGGAACGAGGGAAGTGGATGCAAGCGATGCCAGGGAGCAGGGAAAGCTCCAGCAGCCAAGATCTCTGGTCCAGGGAAAAGCAGAGTGAGGGCAGGAGCCCCCAAAGCCAGACAATGAGGGACACAGGTGGGTTTGCCACAGCAAGGCCCCCGGGTTTCCCTCCCCACTATCTTTCCTTCCTCCTGCGGAATCAGGAGCGAAGCCTGGTGAGGGGATGCACCAGCTCTGACCTACATTCCTGGCGGCTCTAATGATCTGTGGAATGCCACAAATCAAACCCTCCAGGAGACGACGGGTGACCACTCCGCTCTCTCCGCTGCCAGCAAACTGCAGCCCCATGGCACTGGGAGAGGGGAAGAACTTCTCCCTCTCCTCCCTCCGCTACTTCACAGAGAACTTCCCAGATGCAGTACAATTCCTTCCTCAGCCGAGGTCCAAGCCTTTGTCCCACCTTGAAATGCCAGACGTGAGGGACACCCTCAGCCACGGCGAGAAGCCACCTCTTCAGGGAGCAAGTCTTCAGCTGATCAGATTGGAAAGTTTCCTCCCATTTTAAGGCATCGCCAGCAGCCGGGAGCAAGAATTCCCTGGGGAGGCTCCTGGTGCTCTCTGTGTGCCGTCGCACCCACTACCTGCTCCCGCAGCACCGTTCCCAGCAGGTCAGAGGGTGATGCTGATGGAGTTGAAGCCAGGTCCCCTACATGGCTGTGCTCTGAACCCACAGGCCTTGACAAAATATTTACAGAATCCCTTTCAATATTGGATTCTTATTTCTTCCATTTAAAGCAGGAGGCTCTTCCCAGTCCCTTAAGAGGAGAACTGTGGGGGCTGGGGGGAACTGAATTTTCTGTACACAAAGGAGGCTCCGCTGCTGCCCGAGGGTGGGAGATGGTGGAGTCCAAGTTGGAGCCAGGCGTGAGAACGGAGCAGGCTGAGCACAGCCACGCAGAGCCCCAGCAGCTCCCAGAGCAGCTCCCAGATCCAGGGCCGATTCGGCCCCTGGGACTTGTTCAGCTCTTTATGAGCGGGACAGGGAATGCCAGCGGGCACAGCATGCCAGCTCAGGGGTTTGGGAAGGCCTTGGTAATGTCCTGGGTGCCAAATCATCCAGAGGATGTGACCTTTAGAGCCTGGGGGCTGCAAACAAATACCCGCATCGGCTGAGTGGGGACAACCCTTCCCGGTGGGCTTTGGGTCGTTTACCAGGAAATAAGGACCCGCGAACAATGTAGAGCGGAGATGGTGGCACCAAGATGGTCCCAGTCTGGAGGAGACTGGTGCCTCCCACTCCCCTTGGAAGGGCCATCCCGAGGAGCCAGGCCACACGCCCAGGGAGGACCGCGCTGCCTCCGGCAGGGCAGACAGGAGACTCTGGCTCTTGCCCAGAGCTGGGTACGGCTTTGGAGCGGGGATTAACGAGGAGCAGCAGCATGGAAGTGATTCATCCAAGACTGTGTGAGGTTTATTGCCGGGTGAGGAGCCCAGGAATTCTGGTTCTTGCTCCCCTCCTTCCCTTCCTGAATCCTGGCAGCGGACAATGCCGCGTCTCAGGGAGGCTCCAAGCAACGTGAGCTGTGCCTACACCCGGCCTTGGCACTTGCAGGCACTTTCGTTCCATCTGTCAAGCCACCGGCATCTGCTTGGGAGGAGGCTGCGCCGCTGGAGCATTCCTGGGGGCAACGGGGCTGGATTTCTGTGCCAGCTGGTGCCACATGCCCCCCTGGGAGCGTCCAGGAGCCCTGGCACACACAAACGCCTCCATGCACAAACATGAAGTGAAAAGCTCCTCTCAGGGTGGCGGGGGCTGCCGGGATGAGTTGACGTTTGCTGCACTCTGATTTTCTGGTTGGGGATTTTTTTTCTTCTCCCATTCCCCCGGGGACTTGGGGTTTTTTTCCTGGGCATAGAAGGGAGCCAACGATTGTTCCGTGATTCTCCTTTCAGACCCGACGCGGAGCCCGGCCGTGCTGGAGAAGCCACTGCTGGCGGAGCAGGTTATGTAATTTTCTCACTCCTCTGGGGCACGACGCTCGCTGGATGAACCAGCTGGGAAGTCAGCTCGGATCAGAGGCAAAGCCATCACCGACGTCCTGTGTTAAAGGGGAAGGGATGGGTATTGTGCCTCCGGTTGCTCCACACGCTCTGTTCCTTTTGCTTCTCCTCAAGCTACCCCTGGTAAGGGTCCTGGGTGAAAAAGTCGAGGTTGTGTTTCTTCTCAGAGCTCCCAAGCAACTTCAGAGGGGAAATGTGAAATAAATCATAGACTCATGGAATCCTTGAATGGTTTAGGTTGGAAGCGAGCTCAAAACCCATGCAGTTCCATGTCCCCTCCCACTGGATCGGGGGCTCCAAGCCCCATCCAGCCTGGCCTTGAACACCTCCAGGGATGGGGCAGCCACTGCTTCTCTGGACACCCTGTGCCACCACCCTCACAGCAAAACATTTCTCCCTAAGATCTCATCTCAATCTCCCCTCTTTCAACGCAAAACCGTTCCCCCTCATCCTATCTCTGCAATCCCTGATCCAGAGCCCCTCCCCAGCTTTCCTGGAGCCCCTTTCAACACTGGGAGGCTGCTCTAAGGTCTTCCCACAGCCTTCTCTTCTCCAGGCTGAACAACCTCAGCTCTCCCAGCCTGTCCNTGAGGAATAAAAGGGAAAAATAGCAACAAAGCAAATTCCCAACACTGCCCATTCCGGAAATTTTGTGGTCCACATTTGTTTTATCCTGGTTCAGGCAGAGCTGCCTCCAAACACCAGCAACTCCCCAGAGGTGTCCCAATTTCCTGGCTGCTGGAAGCCCAGGCGGGTGAATTACAAGGCAGTTTCTCCGCTATGGAAAAGGAATAGGTGAGTCCACATTGGAAACCAGGAGAGAGGGAATAGTCAAGCGGTGCCAGTGCTTCCAGTGTCAGGTGAGTCAATTTGGTAGAGACAACCCAACTGCCTGCTCTTGAATACTGACAGAGCAGCTCAGAACAGGACTGAACAACTTCTCTTATCTCAGGGCTCCTTCTTTTCCCACGTCAGCACAACTTGGTGGGATGTTTGACCCATGGAAGCCCCAAGAAGGCACAATGCCAGGTGAGAGCGCAGGACAACAGGAGCATGTGCCCACGCTGCGAGGAGAGGAGCTGCTCCCAGTGCGCACTGCCTCCCCCTCTCCTGCACGTTCCTGGTGAGCATCAGGCAGAAAGGATAGAGAGACAATGGCAAAGGTGGTGCTGGAACAGAATGGCTGGGGTTGGCCAGGGACGGGAGCTGGTGCATTCCACGACCCTGGGGCACTCCCACAGTATCCAGATGTGCCATGGGGCTCTTGGAATCACCACAGCTACAGGGCTAACTCCAACAGCCCCACTCACAGGGACGCAGAGCTCAGCCACGGGTTTCAACCAGCCCAGCCACCACGCGAGAGGAAGCCACATGGCTGCTCGTTTCCCACTCAGCCATCCATGCTGATATCAGAAATATCTCATCCCAAAGCATCCAACAGCTCCGCAACCCCATGGCTGTGATCATTAACAACCTGGAACATGCGGCTGCCTAGAAGTCAAGGTGAAATTCAGAGCCATGAGGAAAGACCCCAAGTCCTTGGCATCACTGCAGCCGACCTGGAAAACTCCAGACTTGGAAACAGCCGAGGCCTACAATGAGTAACCAGGCAGGTTTTATGGTCTTGGTTTGGGAAAGGGTACTCACCGCTGAGAGAGCGGCTCGGGGAGGAGTGCTGGCTGTTGGGAGTGCTCACCGTGGGTCCCACGATTGCCGAGCTGAACTCCTTCTCCAGAGAGGAATCCCCACTGCCTTTGGGAGGAGGGAAACACAAGTGAGTGATGCCCAAAGCACGGCCTGGGCGCTTCCACCAGCTTCACCCCGTCAGACCCTCTCCTCAGTGCCTCCGCTTCAGAGAGGGGCTGCCTGCAGGCCCTTTGCGGGGCTGAGGACGTGGCTTTCACCCCACGCACACTGGTAGCCACCAGAGCTCGGTGCTTTCTGGACCACAGTCCCCACTCCTCTGGATACCACAGCCCCGCGACAGCGTTGTGCCAACAGCAGCACCATGCTCTGCTCTCCTCACCAGCTCAGAGAGGCTGTGGGAGGGCAGAGGGGCCAGCACACCACTCCACCATGCTGGTGGCACTGCAGCCAGCGGGGAGCCAGGTGAGCAGGTCCCTTCATGAGCCACCAGGGTCCCTGTCCCTGCTGCAGTGACAATTCCCAAGTGGATACTCACACTGGGAAGTAGAGTCTGCCCGAAGGGACCTGTGCAGTCCCTGGGCACAAGCCCCTGCCCACTCTTGCTGCTGCCATTGGATCCTTGGCAGCCCCAGCATCTGCAGGCCGGACTCACGTTTTCCCGTTCGGGGCCAGTAGGTTTCTATTCTGGCAATCCACCCAGCTGCCAGCGCACAGAAAAACCCTGCTGCTTCCCTGCCTGCCCCCCCTCCACACACCCAAACCCGGGCATCGGCGATGCCGCAGGGAAGGGGACAGTGGAGTTCCATGATGGAAAGTGCAGGAGCTCCATGAGTGCCTTCTGCACAGCTAGGGATGTTATTTCCAAACCCCTGCACCCAGAGAAGTTCTCCTCCTGGTGCTCCCCGAGCCCAGTCCAGCCCATTGTCCGATGACTACTGGGACGATGAGCTCACTGGCCTCGCCAGGCATGGGAATCATTCACAGAAGCTGTGCCTGGTGAGGCAGCACCTCCTGAAGCACCACTCGCTGGGACCACGCAGCGCCCTCGCCCTCCCTGCAGCACCAAGAGAAAGGGGGCTGCTTTCCTCACGGGATCACAGGACCCTTCCTTCTGCTTCAGCCGAGCTGGGAAGCAACTGCAGGGGACTTTTGAGTTGGGTAAAGCTGCCGTGCACTGCCAGCTCCAGCAGAAGAGGTTATCGACAGCAACGAGCCCATGGCAAAGTGCCTGGGTGCCGAGGGAGCCG
The DNA here is from genome assembly GCA_013389885.1 of Geococcyx californianus. Classification (NCBI taxonomy): domain Eukaryota; kingdom Metazoa; phylum Chordata; class Aves; order Cuculiformes; family Neomorphidae; genus Geococcyx; species Geococcyx californianus. The sequence goes on from VWPV01033261.1 coordinate 7,283, forward strand.
GTTCTGTGCCAGCTGGGTTATCCCGCAGGAAGTCCCAAGGCCGGGAACCACTCAGCCACTGTGAGGAGGTGAGATCCCCTCCCAGAAGGGTCTGGTACCTCACATGCAGTGTCCTGAGTCCACCTTGCTCACAGTCACCTCCGCAGGCATCTCGGGGGGGGAGGGGGCAGGCCTTTCCATCCTCCTCCCTCCCTCTCCTCCCTGCCAGCAGAGGGGATATTCCCCCTCCAGAGCCGCTCCCACTGCCCAGCGCAGCCCCTGCACCCCCAGCTCCTCCATGCACAGTGAGCGAGCCAAGACAGCACCGAGTTATTTCAGGATCCTTCCCCCCCCACCACGGCCGCTCCCGTTTCCCTCGCATTATTCTACCTTGCTGGAGATACCCTGGAGTGTTCTCACAGCCAACTCCTTGGAAACAGCGCTGGAGCCCCGGCTGCGCGTGCATGTCTGCGTCGCTGGCAGGGCGCACGCAGCCACTCACCTTCCAGGAAGAGCAGATTCCTGGAAGCGAGGGAAACGACCGTCATTTTACAGTCAGGCGGCACGGTGAGCGGGAACCCAGGCTGCACTGCTGCCCGGAGCGCGGACACGCAGCCTTCGGACAGCACTGAGCTGCGCCGAGCCAGACAGGGACAATGCTGTGAGGAGGGAGAGGAGGGAGCAGGCAGGGATGGGATCAGGGATGCTGTGGAGCCTCCACTCCGCCCTCACAACGTGGCCGCAATCAGGCACAGGACGCGAAACACTGGGAGGATCTGATGAGCAGAAAGAGAACAGCGTCGCCCCCAACCTCAGCCTCCAGCCAGGGACGGCTGATCTGGGCTCTGACCCTCCTGCATCCATAAGGGATGAGGACACCAAAGCCCCAGTCCTCAGCTCCAGAAACAGAGCCCAAGAGCCTCCTGTTAAACTCCCCCAGCTTCCCGGTGCGTCCAGACTCAGAGCTCAGCAGAGCTCGGCAGCTTTGGAGCAAATGCTCAGCCCAAAGTGGCACTTCCCACCTTCCCAACACCGCGCACATGGGTTTATCCATACCCAAAAGGCCAGAGCTCACAGCCTCATACTGGAGCTGCAAGGAATTGTTGTAGGCAGCGTCTCCAGGTGAGGTTTCCTTGGCACAACATCCCCATCCCTAAAACAAGGCCCTCCGAGTTCCAAATTAACCCTGAGGATGGGACCAGGGCTCACTAACAGAGCTTCCAGAGAATGCAGACAGTGGGAAGACCCTACTGCCGCTCTCCCAGATGCTGGAGAAAGGTTAAAAAAACCAAACTAGGATTTAAATTAAAGTGTAAGAAGAAAACCCTTCGGATTCTCCTCAGTCCCTTCAAGCCTAAAGGCAGGGCATGTCTTCCTGTTCCCAGCTCAGCTCTTCCTCTGGATCCCACAGTATCCTTCTATTGCAAACCGATCCCCACTCTCCTTCTGCCTGGAAGGACCAAGGGATAATGGAGCCAATTCTTAGTGCTGGTATAAGGGTCAGGCTGGCACGAAGCTTCACCCTGCCAAGCGCCTCTGCTCCGCTGGGAGGGATCAGCATTGAATCCACATGGAAATCCAAGGACTCAGCCAGGATTCCTACTCCAGAAATGCCCCTGGACACAGGGCAAGGGTTTTTCCCTCTGTGCAGCAGCAGGGCTGACACCAGGACCCTGGCAGCAGCTCCCGCAATGGCTCGGAGCCCCGGGAAGGTGGACAGGCTGCTGAAGCAGGATCCCATCCCTTGGGAGCAGCCAGCGCCAGAGCGTTGACGGCCCCTCCGCAGTTTCCTTCCCTGATAACTTCTCAGCCTGGAGAGCTCAGGAAATATTGGGTCATGTTCCATTTGCTCTAAAAAAACAAATGGAAACCTGAACATCATGCAAACGAGATGGTACATCTGTCTGCAGCCCAGTTATCCAAGGAGCCAACAGCGGCAAACCTGGCACCTGGATAGATGGGGGAGAAGGAGGGGAGCCAGGCTGCTGGGAGGACAGAACAGGGAGGAGTCCCAGGAACAGCCCTCGTTGTCCTCCAGCAGCCTCTGATGTGGGCACACAGCACTGTGACAGCGTGAGGCCAGGCTCCGAGGGCGCTCGGCATCCCGGGGAAAGGACAGGAGTCAGGGAGGGCAGGATCCCACGGGAACACAGTGAGACAGGGATCTGACCCAGCCCAGCCCAGGGTGGCAGAGTGGGCAGAGACTGCCCGGCTGAGCCACGAAGGTGCTTCCGGCACCATTGAAGGCTGGACTGGGGGGCTGAACACCTAGAGAAGGACTGGGCCCTAGGAGCGATTGCAGGGAGAGGTGCCCGCCTGCCTTCGCCTGTTCTGACACTGCTCCGGCGACGCCTCGTCGCTGCCAGGACGGTTTCGGAACAGAGTGATGTTCCTGTGAAGAACTCAAAGTCCTTCGTGCTGCTGAGGAACTTTGGGTGCTGTGTCACCTTGCTGTTCCACGAGCAGGAGCTTCTCCTGTTCTTGGAGCTCGTTTAATCGAATGTGAAAACAGGAATCTGTTCCAGGAGCTCCTGGTCATTCCCGACCCATGCATGGCAGCTCAGTGCCCCAAGTGGGTCATTACCAGGCTTTGACCCTGGACCTAACAAGGAGCTGACCTTCATTAAGCCTGCCCTGACCCCCCACGTGAGGCGGGCAGGCTGGGCAGCGTGGACTTTGCTTCCCAAGCTCCAGGGAACTGAAAGCCCATACTGGCTGGGACACCCTGTAACACTCCTCTTCCCTTTTCCCCTCCTTTAATAGTCCTGTTCCTCCCAGCCTCTGGGAGCTGCTCCAACCCTGGGGCCTCAGCACCCCAAGGCTGCACCAAGGGAGACGGGCTTTCCCTCTTCCACAACACCAGGGAAGCGTTTTGTTACTCAGTAGAGCCAACCTGGCAACGCGAGTGCCTCGAGAGGAGCCAAGTGCCTAAACCCGCGCGGGCATCCTCTGGGATCAGGGGAAAATCCTCACAGGAGGAGCCCACAGTGAGGAGGAGGAGGAGCTGTGTCGGACGGGTGGGCTGCAGCATGATTTGTGCCAAGGAGCACTGGGTAAGGAACCCCACGTGGCTCTGGCCACACTCCAAGTCCTGGCCACCACAGCAGCTCCTTGGAGCTGCTGGGATCCTCTCCACCTCCCAGTGTACCTCAATTTGTGCCTGGCATCCCTGCTGAGCCATTCACTCAGTCCCTTGGGCTCACAGAGATGAAGGTGCTGCTTCTGGCTTCGCCGCTTCTAAATCCACACATGTTCTGGCTCCAGTCCCTCTCCTCTCCTAAGCAAGGATGGACAAACCAAGGGGGTTTCACTGCAAACCCCAGTCCCTTGGAGCCAAGGCTAAATCCCACTGATCCAGCTTTCCCACACACAGGCTGTGTCCAAAGACCCTCAATCCTGCAGTGCCTGCAGGGTCCCCTCCAGAGATGAGCACCAGGGCAGACACCACCACAGCAGGTCTAGCCCCTGCAACTCTATCAGTCCTGGAGCGCTCTGGTAGAATCCCCTGCCCAGATCCAGGCCAACCCCATGCTGCCTCCCCCTCTTCCCATGGACACTTCATGGCTTTGACTCTGGAGCTCAGCCCAGGTTCAATCTTCACGTGCAGGGATGAACAACAGCGCTGGGCTCAGCAGGTGTGGGATCACCCATGGGCGCTTAGGTATCGCTTGGAGAACAGGCCTGAGCCCCTGGCTCTGCCAGCGCACCCAGGAGCCCTACAGAATGGCCAACCTCCTCCAGGCCTTCTGGCACTGGGATGGCACAGCCATCACTAGAATTGTCACTGACCAACAGCATGCTGCAGCTAGGGGCTCCACCAACCCCAGCGACAGCTTCCTTGGCTCAGCCTCAGCACCGCTGGGTTTTAATCAGCTGTTGGTTACGCCGAGGGCTCTAATGCTTCTCTGCTACTTAACGAAAGGTGCTGATTCCGAACACTGCTCTTCAAGGCGTCATCCCTGACAGCGGCAGCAGCACAGCCCCAGGCAGCGCAGAGCCAGGGATGCAACCGAGCACTTTGGAACGCTCCCGACCCAAAAGAGCTGGCAAAAACTGAGAGCAGACATACCAGATATGTAGGATCGGCCATTGCAGTCTTCTATGTCCATCTTCAAGGTATTTTGCTGGAAGAGAAAGCAAAGCTCAGTCAGAGTCGGCCTCCAGGAACTGCTCAGTCTCCTCTGCTCCAGTGAAACCACCCAGTGGCTCCTCAGAGCAGAGTTTCTCACCCCAAGTTCCTTTAACGCCACTTTGCAGCCCTGGGTTTCATAGTCAACCATCCATCCCAGGGGATCACACAGGTCCCCCCATCCCAGCAGTGCTTCCCACATCTTCCATCGGGAGAGGGAATGCCAAGGCCAGGAGCAAGCGGGGGTACCGGTAGCAAAGCTCAGAGCTGAGGTCAGGGACAAGCAGGGCCCTGGTGCCTCCCCAAATCTCAGGAGGAGAGAAATGTTAATTGCCCTCCAAGCCATCAGCTCATGATCAGCCAGACACAACCGAGCCGAGAAGCCAGTGCTGTAACTCCCGTGCTCTTGTTACCGCTAACAGGACAATGTGTGAAAAGAGAGGAACTCCTCACTGCTCTGGATTTTAAAAGAGGACCCAGGGATCTATGCCAGGTGTGGTTTGGGAGCCCCACACGGCAGCTGTTCTTTTCCTGCCTCGGAAGCAGGAATTGCAAATGAAAAGCATTGCTGGGTTGCCGGGACCTGTGGCTCTGCAGCAGCACGGCTCAGAATGAACCTTTACTGGGAAACAGCTCCATGTGCTGGTGCTCCCAGAGTCCTTCCCATACAAAGGCTGTGCAGTCGGGCTGACGAAACCCCACATCCCAACCTGGGTGAACAGGCATTCCCAGGAAAAAGGGGCTGCTCATCCCCGCTCGGTGCCGGTGTGACCGGAAGCAACACTGGCCGCCTCCAAGTTTCATTTCCACAGGGAAGGAAACCTCTCAGCCCATCCTGGAGCACAGCATTCACCCCTCTCCAGAGCGGGATCCGGGTCAGACAGTGCCGTGAGGACTCGCACCAGCACAAAGCTCCACACGTAGCCCCTCAGGCACAGCCGGCACCACTCCAGGCTTCCTTCCCAGTTTTCACGTGCAATTGGCTTGGGAATTGGAGAGCAAAGCTACTATAATTAGAGTGCAGGCCTTCAGCTTGGCGCTCTCCTCCCCTCAAAACCAGGGCTCTTCTTCCCCAAGTGGCAGCGCTCAAGGAAAAACGTCTGTCCTCTGGATTAGCCCAGTTCAGAGCCCTCCTTCTCCACACGGGATTGTGCTCTGTGCGGATAACGAGCGACTCCAGAGGGCGGCCAGGCCCAGTGCCCCTGCATGCGGAGAGGGGCTGGGTCCTTTCTCCACCTGGAATGGCAGAAACATCCTGGAGAGAGGAAAAGTCTCTTTGATCCCACTCCGATCCATGTGTCTTCTGACACCAGGCTCCCATCAGCTGTTACCCCTGAGCTCCTCAGAGAAGGCAGCGCATTCCCATCCCCATTCCCTTCTCCCTGTTCTTCTGGTTCCACCTCAAGCATCCTGAAACAATTCCAAGCACTTGGCACCAGCAGCGAAACACTTCTTCAGGCACAGGGGTGGCTGGAGAGGACACCTCAGCCCAACCAAGCCAAGACACCCACTGGAACGCTTCCAAGACTTGGGAATTAAGGTGACCACCCCCCGGCCCCCACACTTGCAGCCCAGCGTGGATCCTGTGTCTCAAACACACTCCCAGGGTTCAGTGACTCCAAAGAAGTTTGAACCATGGTGAAGCGTGGGTGCCTTCCACCGCGTGTCCGTGCAGCCCAATCCCATGCTGTGCCCAGGCATCACCGTGATGCAGATCCACGACAACCAAGTACCACAACACTGAGCCGGACGATGGGAAGGCGCTCCAGGAGAGCACCTGGCAATGAAGGGAGGGGAGATTAATCCTTCAGTGCTGACTGGGACAGACAGACAGACACGGAACACAGGGAAGGGACCCAGCCGTTAGGAAGCAGAGCTGTGCTGGATTTTCAAAGCTGTTGTTCCCGGCCTGACCTCATTAATGACACTCGCGGGTATTTTATCAGAAGCTGATCCAATGAGAGCAGAGGAAATCAAATCCGCTGTTGGGATGCTCCTGGCTTGCGCCCACTACCCTCCACCAGGCCTCGTGCTTCCAATAATTCCCTCAGGAGTGCAAGCTGGGCACCTGCTGGCTCCAGCTCCTCCAGTCACCACCACCTCAGCTCGTGTATGCCACTCAGGCCCTTGGAAGTGAAAGCTGAGGCCAGAACCTGTCATCCCATCAGAGCCGTGGCACAAGACGGGGCTTAGCATCCCCCATCACTGTTCCTGGAGCTGAGGGGCACTGGGGTGCAGACCCAGCAGACACCAATGCTCCCGGTTTTGCCTCTGCCCTTCCCCAGAAAACGATCTGGGAGTCTCTCCTGGCCAAACCGCCCCAGCCAAAGTGCAGAGCACAGCACACAGACACGGCCCTGCCGAGGCCCCAGGAATGCCCAGATGCCACAGCAGGGGCAGGCACCAAACACAAACCCAGAGATGGGCCCAAGCGGGCTCCTGAGGCCCAGGAGCTTCCCAGAGCCACTGCCACCTCTTCCCAGACCCTGCCAGCATCTCTGGGTCCCCTTCCATAGCTGTCAGGGCTAGGCATCAGCACAAAGGTCTGCTCAGGACTGGTGACAGATGCACTCTTGCTCTCAGCGAGCAGAACTTAGCAACGGCATCTCTTCAGGGGTCCAACAGGACAGAGCCAGGCAACACCACGACGCTGGCTTTGGGGAAGCTCCTGAGTTCCCGGGGGGGGGGCCGGGGGAGCAGGGAGGAGCGCACAGCCCCTCCTGCCTGGGGACTCTGGAGCAGGAATCGGGAATGGGGAGCAGGAATGAAGGAGAGACCATGCATTCAACCATCCCTGTCACACAGTGAAGGGGAGGCTGCTTGAGAAAATCCTGCCCGAAATGCGGTGCCTGCAGCAGCCAAGATACAGAGCGGTGGAGACGCTTGGGTTTCTCACCCCGAAATGCAGCAGCCATGGAACCTGCATGGTGCTGGAGCTGCAGGAGGGACACAGAGAGGGGAATGACCCCAAGCACAGACAGACGGATGGGTCCTGCTATGGGACAGGGGAAGCACGGGAACGCCAATGCAGCCTCCCCCAGCCCCTGCCTCCATCCTAGCTCCCCAACCTCCAGAATGGCCAAGATCTGGGGCTGAATCGCCCCTGTAGGGAGAGGGGAGGGGCAGGTGAAGGCCCCCCCACCAATTCCTCTCCCCCTCATCCCATCCCAGCCCCTAGTCTTCCACAAGAAAGGGGCTCAGTTTGCAGCCCCAAACACCTCTTGCTCTCTGCCCCCCATCCAGACAGTGACCCCCCTCAAATCCATGCTCCGCCTAAAAAACCCCACCCAGGCCCCCAGCCAACTATCTCCCTGAAAAGAGATCTCCTGCCTCCCTAAAACAGCTCCTGCAGCCCCCAAATCCCGGTAATCCCTCCCAAACCAGCTTCCCCCCACCCCATTCAGCTCCCAACCCTGCTCACAGCCCCCACTCCTCAAAACCAGCTGCCGCCTCCATTCCAGACAGACATCCCCCCACCCTGCTACCTCCTTACAACCCCTTCAAAAGCAGCTGTCACCCCTGACAGCGCCCCTCCCCGCTCACCCCCTACATCCCCCCAAAACAGCTCCTCCCCCATCTGGCCCAGCCTCCTCCCCTGACAGCCCCCCCACCATGCCAG
>VWPV01033263.1:0-18374 GCA_013389885.1 Geococcyx californianus
ACTTGCTGAGGGTGCACCTGATCGCTTTATCCAGAATAAAAGATGCTCTTAGTGTTTCCTAAATTTGTAACAGCACTTGATATCTAGCCCATTTTTCCCCTTCTGTATATTTACTTTCTTAATGTACTGATTTTAAAGTGCTCTTTAGTTCATTCCTGTACAAACTTGTGAAACTTGTCTTTAATCCACTACTGTAGTGTAGAAAATACAGACTATGGTGTGAACATGTTAGTAATATCTCGTAGTGTATGCTCTCAGTGAAGAGGCCATTGTTTTAAAGATTGCTTTTTGTTTTAGTTGGGAAAAATGTCTTCATCTTCCTCACTTCGGGTTGCAATCTTTTTTTGTGGGAAGATAAGTATTGTTCATGTTTTCTTTTTCTTTGTGCAAGATAGTGGAATATAAGATATGTCCTGCATACCCAGCTGCTGGAGATGTTGGCCAGAGAAGGTCCCTATCATCATAGGGAAGGAGCACGTCTGGACTACCAGCCAAACCGTGCTGCGTGTTCTTGGACTGTTACTCTAGAAGCCAGCCTTGCTGGAAAGAAGAAACCTGATGTGCTTTTAATGGGATTTTGGGTGATGAAAAAGACCATAAGAGTCTTCCTTTTTTGTAAATATTTTCATTGCACTGCAGTATTTCCACCCCACGTGCTTTAAGACTTGAATAGTGTAGGTGGATTTACAGGCTGTTGACATCCAAACGTGACCCTGCCTCAGCGACTCCAAGTCTACATTTTAAGTTTCCTATTGAGTTCAATCTGTAGCTGTGGTGTGGATGAGTGTATTTTTCATTGCATGACAGGTATCTGTTCTATTTGCCTATATTTATCTCACTCAAGATGCTGTGGCTGCATTTTTAAGTCACTGTTTGCAAAATAAAAGCTCAAACTGCAAGTTCTTTCCCCAGTTATTTCCAGTAGGTTTGATATCTGTTTTTTGAAAATAATAGCCTCCAAGACTGGAATTTCTCCTTGATGATAGCAAATATCCTTTTACACTGCAGACTTCATTATTTTAATGACTTGCAGGTTGGATTTATGAAACTTTTCTGATCCTTTATCATTGTGAACTGCAACTGTTCTGATTTCTTACTTTCATAAACATTTTAATTAAACCTTTGCTGGCTTTTCTATCAAAATTTAGCTTAAATCCCCTTTGGAAGGACTGAGGTGTAGTTGGATCTGCTCTAAGGCAGTGTAAGCATGCCACTCTGTGTGCCTTCCCCTTCCAAGTTTCCCATAGCTGCTCCTTGTCTTTTCCTTCTTCTTTTCTTGTGCCCTGGTCCTGCAAGGGGCTGCACACTCTGCCCATCTAATGCAGCAGATGGCTGTGTTGTGGATCTGACACCAGGCAGATGAGTATTGCTGCCGACCTCGGTGACCTACTTAGTGTTAAACCACTGCACACTTTGCTGAGCAATGTTGAATGCACCCAGGGATTGAGGTCTTGGCTCTCCTGAAGACTCTAGTGCTTACTTATTAGCAATGGACTGATGATTACTACAGGAGGATGAGGTTTATCTTGTTTGACGTCAGCCAGATAAAAACGCAGACAAGTGCTAGCCAAGCCAGTTCTGCAGATGTTTGCAAGCAACGAGAAGATGGGCACCTCCAGAACATGCTTCCTTCATCTGAAAATCACCAAAACACTGGTCTGTAGTCAGGGAGGAGGTGACTAGTTTGGTCTGTGCCAGCTTTTAAAGGGGTAAAATTGGCTGATGAAAATCTTGACCTCCAGGTGCCCCAGGTAATTTTTACTCTCCTTTGGAATAACACAAACTATGCAAGAAGTTGTCAAACTTTGCAGAGTCAAAAACCAAGTAAAATTGTCATTATTTACATCAAAACCCAGCCTAATTGATAGGAGTGAATGCCATCTATGTTTAGATAACGCTAATTTTTTTTTGTCCTGTTGCTCTTGGGCGTTAGGAGAGAGGAAGGGTTTGGGAACAGAGCAGGAGCTGAACAAAACAAGGTGAATCAAGGGCAGAGCAAGGAGGCTTAACTTGCAATTTCCTTGTCTTTGTTGATTTAAGTCTGACCCTCTGCGTTATTTAATGTTTTGTATTTAATTTCCTTGATTTCTTAAGGAATGGTTGGTGCCGGCAAAGGAGCTTCTAACCCTGGTCAGGTGGGGCATGCAACATTCAATTGAAGAACGTGCTTTTTACTCCCAGCAGAGACTTTAATGTTGTTTTAAAATAGGTCAGAGAAATGAGATGCTGGTTCCAGAGGTGCAGAGAAAGCTTTTAGTCCTGGATGGCTCACAAATTGTTCTGTAGCCTAAAGAAAGTCCACCCTCAAGTGTCTGGTGAAGCACAGAAGAAACTAGATGAGTGCATTAGTGAGTGTAGCTTTGCTGGCGGAACGGCTGGATTTGATCTTTTGCTGCATCTCCGTGCTGAGCTTGTGTTTCCAACCGTAGCACTTTGCTCCTTTCCTCTCTTAACGCTCTGGCAGCTGAGACGTGGAATTTGCAAAGGAAAACAGCTGTAGTTCAAGCTGTGGAAATGTTGCTGAAGACAAATCCTTTGGGGTTATTTGGCTTGGTCTTGAACTTTGAATTGCTCCTGTAAGCATTTAGAGACAGGTCTAATCCTGAAGTCATGGGCTTGAGAGGAATATAGGGGTGAAATTTTTCAGCCTGCTATGGAACTTGAATCATCTTGGTGCTTTCTTCTGAACCTCATGACATCTCAAAAAAGCCCAGAAACACAAATAACCTCTCACCCTAAAATAATATTAATAAAAAATCCATAGGTGGATGTTTATCTGCTGTAAAAAATGGAAAAAACTTCAGGTTTTTATCCGTTTCTGTGTCTGTCCCCTCTTTTCCCATTCCTTCTTAATCACGTGAATCCCTGCTAGCCTATTGTCACTGTGGAGGTTCACATGAAAAGATCTCTGTTGCTTAGCAGTTAAACTTCTGGTTATCATTTTTCCACCCTAAGTTCTCAGGAGACATCTTCCTCTTGCGTCACCCCCAGGAATTTAGATGTCAATGGAGAGCCTTGGGTCCTTCAGCTAGCTCACCCCAGCTTTAGCCTGACTGTTCCAGAGGTTTCCTCCGGCTGGTCCCACTGCTCCAGCCCCTTCTCCTGGATCAGGCAGTCTGTTCCGGCAGAAGAAATGTAAATCTCAGCCTAGCTGAACCCTTGATCCAGCCAGTGGCAGATTTGTGGGTGCTGGCGCCTTTGGGAGGACAGGACCTCTTGGTGGCAACTATTTGAGTTTGGCTTAAAGCAGTTGTTGAAGCCTCACCAAATGAAACCCTCAGAGGGGAGGCTGCTCAGCAGCTGCCTACGGAACAGCATCTCAAAAGCTTAGCTGTGTCTTTTCCAAGTCTTTACCGGGGGTCTCAGAGCTGTAGGATTTTATTGGCCTTTTGTGAGCTGGTTATTGAAGAGATTTTCCATGAGGCTTTCTTCACCTATGGCACCAATGACTTATTACAATCTGGGGGGTTATTTGTGATCTCTAGCAGCCTCTGGTGCTAAATGCTTCTGCTGTGCCCTTGCACCTCTTGCATATTTCTTTTGATGGGGAGACAGCATAATGAGCATTTGCTTATGCTAGGAAGTAGGTGAAATGGATTGAGGAAGATGTGCTGATTATCTCTGAATATTTTTCTTAATCTAAACTCATTCTGTGTTTAGGTTTCTGGGCAAGAATTAAGTTCTACTGGTTTTATTTCCTGTCATTTGTAGAAATATTAACACTTGTTCATTTATCTAAAGCATATTATTTCTTATTATTTGTGTGTAGCACACACAAGTTAAATTGGCATCAGTGTGTTACTATTCTCCATGGTGTAAATTTGTCTTTCTAATCCTAAACGTGCTATGGAAAAAGTGCACGTGACCTTAGATGTCATGGTGAGCAATTTTAACTGAACGTACGTTGGAGCGCTTTGTAAATATAGATCAGAAAAATGTTGTTTAGCAATAGATGTTATCTGTGGAATAACATCTAGTTTTAAGTCTCCTGCTGTTAAGGCAGGGCACCTGGAGGGGGAAAAAAGAAACAAAAGTAAAATTGTTATCTTGAGAAAGACAACTCAAACATCAACAAATGAAAAGTACAGAGAATAAAGGTATTTGACCCAAGGTAAGAACAATATTAAATACCGTGGTTTGGTCTGTGCCTTAAAACATTTTCCTTCAGGAAAAAAAAAAAAACAAAGCGTTGAGCAAACTGGTGCCCTAAAACCAGACAACTAGATCAGTGGTTTAGACGCTGTCTGAGGACCTGTCAGTATGGGCACTGTTAGGGACAGGTGCCTGTCTCAAGAAATAGTTTATAGAGCACTGCTTTTACTGCTAAGGTTATTCCTCTGTGTTGTTGGTGAGTGGGGGATTTATTTACGCTCTTGGAACTGTAGGAAGATGATGATTGAATTTGTGGCACTAAAGCTTTCTTGCAGGACAAACTACTGCGCATCTCTGCGTGGCTGGGAAAAGCTGCTCCGATGCCCAGTGCAGGATGCGCTCTGTACGCAGAGGGGTGATGCTTTCCGAGAGCCTGGATCTCCTGGCAATGAGCTGCTGCTCTCTGCATGGATCACACGCATGGAAAAGTTCTGTGTGTGTAGGACAGTCCCGGGGACAGCAGCTGGGGCTGGGCTGTGCAACTGGGTGACTCTCAGAGCCTGTTTATGAGGAGAGCTTGTACCTATGGTATGGGCTGTCAGCCAGGTGGACTTCAGCACCGGTGCTGTGCTCCCTGTGACCATCACCTCTGCTGCTCCTTTGTCTGTTTTCCCCCACTCATAGCAAAAAACATCCCATGTCAGATGGTAATGAAACGTGTTGCCACAAGCAGGCTGTAGTCAGAAGAAACAAAGCAAGGAGCAAAAACTTTCTTGGTCCTCGAAAGTATTGAAAAGTCCCAGCTCAGGAAGACCAGTGAAATATTTATTTAATTTTTTTTTAACGTTATTTTTTGTTTCATTACCAGCTAGCCCTGTTTGATGCTGTGCAGGATGCTGATCAAGTCCTGAGGTAGGCAGGCGGTATCTAACTAAAAGATTGACCACAGTAGCAGGAATACAGGACTGAGGAGATCCAAATGATTCGGGGCTGTGCTTGCAAGAGATGAATCGCCGCTTACATAGGTGTAGATGGGTAGATAGGCACTTGGAAACCCTACGTGCACGTGGAAATACAGGTAGTGCCCTTGTTTTATTGCTGTGTGCATGCTTGGGTAGTGCCTACAGCTCCTGTTGACACTTAGGTGGTGTTGCACAAGTGGTCATTTACAGGTACATTGGAATAAGGGTGTGCCTTGGCAAGGAGTTAGCTTTAACTTCTTGTTTTTCCTTCACTGCTCATTGCACTGAGCAAAAAACTGCTTTGCTGTACCTGCTTGGGGAGGGAGAGGACGTTCTGTTGGACAAAAACTGTTGTCATTGCTTTAACTTTGCTGTAGGGAATTGTTGAGAGGAGAGATGCAGTTAAGTCCATGAAGGAAAGTACTAGCAGATCTGTCAGCAAAGTTGCCTAATTACCTGCTGTACCTGTAGTAGGGTTTGGTAAGTGACAGTAGCCTTAATGTAATTTGTTTTTGTTTTTTTCCATGGTGCCTAGCAGCTGGTAGTGAAGTCATCGCGGTGCTAGTTTGGTCACTGGTTGTAAGTCTTGATTAATGATAAAGTGGGGAGGAGTGTGCTTTGCAGAGAAAATAACGAGTAGCTCTCAGTCTGGTCACTTCCAGACTGAAACACATGGGAGGATGCAAGCACAGCCAGGATTTCACTTTGCATGAGTGCAGAGCAGTAGCAGGCTCAGATAATTTTAGGATATATTTGATGTCAGGCTTTAAGACGCTGGTTATGTAGACATTTGCTGACTTGTTTTGAGTATCTTTGCTGGTGAGAAAAGCTCGCTTCCTTCCCTTGTAAGCACTTAGGAGTTACAGAAGCACCAGGCTGTTTGGGTGCTGGGCAAAATCTGTGCTGCGTGCTAATGCTATTTAATAATGTCCCTTGCTTTTATATATATATTGAGTTACTGTGACCTGCCTCTTCCAAGATATTATTGTTATAGATTTCTGCTTCTTCAGAGGGGGGGAAAAAAGCCCCAATCAAATGAAAACGTTTGTGGGAGGGGCAAAAAAAATGTTGAACTACCTGAAAACAAATCAGGCAACCTGCTGAAGTGGTTGCAGGGTAAAAGATGGTCTGTGGTTGAATGCTGGTGGTTTCCAGCCATCCGCCTTGATGTTGTAACTGCAGATCTGTGACAGTGACAAACAGCTTGTAACAGCACCCTGTGCTACCTTCTGCCTTGGCAAAAATGATTGTGTATGTAAAGGAAACAAAATACAAATGCAGTTTAATTCTCTGAGCTTTGCCATTGTGCACTCACTGATATTCGTGTGATGAACAGCGTTGTGGCTTCAGCTGTGCAGTGCCTACGTGCTTAGCCTGCTTTGCAAGAGCTCAGCTGGATTAGAACTGTGTGCCAGTGTGCTTTGTAACCACTGCCCGTGTGTGTTAATGCACACAGAAACAAACTGCAGGCGCTGTAGTACAGGGTGGGCCCAAAGGCTTCATTCAGAGTCTCCTCAATCATCTGAAAATCATACAAGCTCTCCTTGCACCTTGCCTCATTCATTGCCCGCTTTGCTGCTGGCATCACTTCTCCTGCCATTTACGGACCACGGTGCAGATGGGAAGTGGAGCAGGGAAGAATAATATGTAGAAATGAGAAATGAGAAATTCCCAATCTGGATTTTAGTAGAATGAGCAGTTTAATTTACAGGTCAAATGGGAATAATACTATAGCATTCTTCTAGTAAGAACAAGTGACATAGCGGTCATTTTAAAGAGTTTCTAGCTGAGGCAGAGCATCTCTTGATGAGGCCTTTGTTTGAACAAGCATGTACAAATATTGGTAAGCAGCTTCCAAGCTTATACTATCACACTTCCAATTGCACTTTTGGTACTGTCAGTTTTCTTTTGAGCCCTTCAGTATTGAACACGTGAATTGACCATAACACTTAACTGCTTTTCAAAACCCAATTCTGAGCCCTGATCCTGGCATGGTGCTTTTCATCTGAGGACTGTACAAAAAGAAGGTGAAATTAGGCTGCTAAGCTGCAATTTGGTGTTGTGTTTATTGACATAAAAGGTCAATACAACATAAAAGAATATTTCAAACCAAATGATTTCTGCTTTATGCCATATCAGTGCTATGAATAGAAATCAATACTACCTGGAAGCATTAAAGTCTATTCAGTAAAAGAAACACACTAAGAAATCGTGGGGTAGAAGCATTCTTTTTCACAGAAGCTGTTCATTCTGAGTGCTCATTAAATACCTAAATTGCCTTATTTATTGTTGCAGTTGGTGGGTGATGCCTTTCTGTTGCCCCTGTGCTGATAGTGCTTTCTTAAACAAGGCTGCAGCTGGGAGTTAAATCGCAAAAGTCGCCCCAGTTGTAAACTGAACAGGTTTCACTGGCGTTACGTCATCTCTGTTTAATGGGATATTAGTGTTAAGAGAAGCGAGCGTTACTTGTGAGATACGTCTAAAATGTGTCCTTGCAACCCTTTGTATCTGTTGAGTTTGAATGTGAATTTGGGAGGGAGATTTGGGAAAAGGGCTCTGCTCTGCTGTGGATGGCACTGCTGCTCAAACACTGAGCTCCTCAACTTCACCCTTGAGCTTCTGGGGAAACAGAGGAAGATAGGGTGTGCTTGAGTGGATCTCACGCGTTTGGAGTCAGGTGATGACTCTGGGAAAACTTGATCTGCGCTGTGCAAGTCTGCAGCGAGGCGCTGGAATGCTGTGTAAGAGGTTGTGTAACCCATCCATAATCTGGGTGCTGGGTTGCAGGTCCTTGTTGCATCACTAGACCCTCTCTTTCATTACTGGTTTAGGAACAGTATGCAAATCTCCTAATTTATATAATTAAGCGCTGCGCAGCTCCAGTGACATGCTGATTAGAGCAGTAAAGCAATTCATGCCATGGTTGCCCAGCCGGTGTTCTGCAGAGCTGGGCGCAGCTGTGCAGCGGTGGATGGAGGCACCCGGCTTTTGAAGAAAGTGGGGACATTGCTGCTGTGTGGGTGGAGAGGTGATACCAACCAGATTACAGACTGTGCTGGCAGTCATCTGTAATGCCTTGGGTGGGTCACTTTATTTTCTGGTCCTTTGTGTCCCCTCCCAGCATTTATCTGTTTAACCTGTAAACATGGTGGCAAAGGGATCCTTGCTGTGTGCCTCTGTGGTGCTCAGCGCAGAGGCACCTTGGTCTTGGCTGGAGCTGCGGTGGCAGACAGGAATACAGATCTGCACTTTGTATTTTATTCCAACATGTTTCTTAATGTGGAGGCAAAAGCCCGTATTAATGTGTCAGTACGCGTCACGTGTTGATGCTCTGTTTCAGCATGTACATACATGTTCCCATCCTTGTCACTAGGTTTCCAAGTGCAGCAGTTCTTTATTTTATTGGATTTTTTTAAACTGTATGGAAATGAAGAAAATTAGCGGGGAAAGTCAGATGAAATAAGTGAATTATGGAGGCTGCACAGTTGGAATTGGGGAACCTTGCAAGTGATTTTGACTTTGTTCCTGTGGTGATGGAGCTTGATGAGGCTATTTAGCTCAATTTTACACGTGAGAATTGGGACAGAGGACACAATTGACTGAGGCAACTTTGAACAATGAAAGCATGGATGTGATGTCAGAACGTGGATGTTATGGACTTTCTTTGAGCAGGACGATGGATCAGTTGACCTCCAGAAGATTCATCCAGCTGAGATTATCGCATGATTTTTTGGCCACACCTTGAGTGCTGGGGTCAGTTTTGGGCCCCTCGCTCCAAGAAGGACATTGAGGGGCTGGAGTGCGTCCAGAGAAGGGCAATGAGGATGGTGAGGGGCTGGAAACAAGCACTACGAGGAGAGACCAAGGGAATTAAGGTTGTTTAGCCAGGAGAAGAGGAGGCTGAGGGAAAACCTCATCCCTGTCTACAACTGCCTGAAAGGAGGCTGTGACGGGGTGGGGGCTGGGCTCTGCTCACAAGTGACAGCGATGGGACGAGAGGAAATGGCCACAAGTTTTGCCAGGGGAGGTTCAGACTGGACAGTAGGAAGAATTTCTTCACTGAACAGTGAAGGTCTTGAAGGTCTCTTCCAACCTTATGATTCTATGATTACTTTTCTCAGGGTTGTGTCCTGTTCTGGAGGGTGACATGTTGCCTTTCCAGGAAACCTTTAACCTGTCCTCTCATGAGCTGCACCTGATATTTCAAAGAAAAAAAGGTCCATTCAGTTCAATGTGGGACTGTGGATAAGTATAATTTTCCTGTGCGTTGGGAGGTGAGGTGTATTGGTGGCTCTTCATGGTGGCCACGTTGAAGTAGTCCTGGGCTTCCCTGTTTGTGCTTCCTATGTTTCCTGGTCTTCTGAAAAGGATTTACTTTGGGCGTTAGCTTGTGTTAGCAGAGGGCAAAACTCATTCGGGTTGTAACCTGAATGTCATGATACAGGAGAGACAGTTCTTGTGCCTTTGCTCTCTGGATGGGAAGGGCAAGCAAACAAACAACACACACACACACACACACACACACACCCCCCAAAAAAAGAGAAGGAAACAGAATTTGTAGCAGAATTAAGAGTTTGTGTTTTAGGAGTGGCTGTGGGCTTGAGATGTTATTGCAGCTTGCTGTCTTTTGCTTTATTTTTTTAGCTAATCACTCTGATATAGCTCCCCATTAACAAAAAGACGGTGGTTTTGCTGTGGTGTTTCGATGAAGTGTTAACGCATTGCACAGATTTTAAACTCTCCAAGATTTAAGTTTTAATATCTCCCACAGACAGTCAGCCATGATGGTCTTGCAGAAAAAAGAATTATTTCAGTCCTGATGTGGTTTTACAAGATCATCTGGAAAGAAGCAGTTACTATTTTGAATGAATGCTGTGACTTGCTTCAGTATAAAGATGATCAAATTTCTGGACCCAGTCTTGCTTTCATTATCAGTAAAAACAATAACAGGGCACAAATATTGTTATTTTTTCCACCCCCCCACAACCCCCACAGTTTTAGCCTTCAAAATACAAGTCGTGTGCCTTTCAAGACCACTTGTTGCAGGACTGTGCTCTCAGAGGTCAGGCAGGTTTCACTACTTGCAGAGTCCCTGTGGCATCTCATCTTGTCCTGGGGAAACAGGTTCCTGGAGATTATTGCGCAAGAGGAGTTTGTGGAGCTCAGGTTGCTGTCAGGGGGCAGGGCAGAGAGACATCAGGCATCTCTTTGTTTGCCTGCTTTGCAATTGCTGGTTGAAGTAAAAAGCAGAACTAAAACCTCGTAAATTCTGTACAGATTTCCAAGATCTAGAGAGACAATTTGTGTCAGCTCTTGGTTGGATGCTTCCTTGCTTCCCTTTTCCACTGACATGGGAATATTTTTGTCTACAAATTCAAGGCGACGCTGTCAAAAGAGTTTACGTTTTACAAGTTAACATATTTTATACATAAGAAATTTTGTCTCCCATCTCTAGGTAATCAGGATTAATGGGACTCCAGTTAGCATCTTATTGTTATTACTTGCTCTGCAATATGTACAACGGTGTGAAATATGGATATGTTTTACTTTGTATTGTTTAAAAATTCTTGGGTTTTCTTCATCCATCGTGCCAAGTCGGATGCTGCCCTCTAAGCAAAATATCTGCCCTAATTTTAGAGGAGCCTTGTGTGCGGTCATTGAATGCAATAGCTGCAGTCTGCTTCTGCTGTGCTGGTAAAAAAGTAGCGTCATGCAGCAGTTAGTGGATCCACGTTGCATTTACACCTGTCTAAATCAAAACAGGTATAGGTGAATAATTTTTTATCCTTGCCTTTATATTGCCAGTGTGTGTCCATTGATTTGTCTCACTGAGTGCTGTAGCAACTTGCTGCTCTTTTCTCCAGCCTTGCTGTGGACCTGCTTGACTTACCCTTGAGGTCAACCAAGGGAAGAAATTGTTCTGAATGTGGCTTTGTAGCATGTGACTGTGGGAAATGCCTGGTCTGAGTGAATGTGTCCAGGCTCCCTTCCCTAAGGAATTGGGAAACAAGGTTTAGACCATGGGACAAACTTCGGACAAGTTCTTCTGAGCCAGTTTCTCTTGGGTGATGCAATAGAAGCAGGAAAATGTAATATATTCTCCTGTAATGAGAATATATAAAGTATATATATAAGTATAAGTAAATATATAAGTATAGGTTGGATGTTAAAAGCAAAAGGTAGTACGTGGATGTGAAATCAGCACTTTGGGAGGTGAGGAGGAGAAGCAGTGTTTTCCTTGAAATCATTTGATATGAAATATTAAGGGAGTTTTATAGTGGGCAGCGGGCAAAACTCAGAAATACTCCAGAGGTTTGTTTGGGTGCTGTAGCTGTTGGATTGGGTGTGTTTGGGTGTCTTGGCTACCAGAAAGTTCCAGATGTATGAAATAATTCCAAAGAATCAGCAGTTCATCTCCTAGACCATTAGTGCCCTGATCTTGGTGCTGGTTTTTTGAATTTGTTGAAAGCTTCATGATGGCAATTACAAGCAGATGGGGAGATAACTTGGTTGACGTGTCAAAGCAATCAGCTGGCAGAGCAACCAAACGTGCAGTGCTTCTTGGAAGAAGAAAACAGATGTGTTCTGGGTAAAAACGAGTACATCTGAGGAGTGGCTGCCTCTCTACTGGGCAGTGTTTGGGAAGAGTGAGTGTTTGAGGAGGAACCAGCAGAGCAGTGGGAAACCCTGAGGCCCAAGTGTTGGGCCTCTACCTTGCATGTGTGTCTGAGACCCTGAGTGATTGATTCTAAAAAGATTTTCAGCACGGAATATCTCTTTTTTTCTGCTGTGTCAGTTACTGCCATTCACTTCATTTAGAAATTTATAGAGAACAGCTTTTGATGCTTGGCTCCTCTGCCTGGAAAGGAGACATCAGATACATCACCTCTGAGCTGTTGGGCTCTTTTGTGGAGAAAAGAGCTTCTCTATTATGGGAATTATTTACATAAATCACAGGGCCAGTTTCCTTGTATTTTAAAAAATGTAAATAACTCTAATAACTGTCCTTAAAACTTTCTTTTCTCTGTATTCCCTAAACTCTTCAGTGACACAGGTAATTTCTGCTTTAGCTGTCTCAGTATGTAGGGAGCAAGACCACAGGCAATCTGCCATCAAATAATTCTGTCCTAGCAAACAAGGAGGGTTGCCACCCCCTCCCCCCCTGTTTTTATTAAATCCAAGTAGAATAGTTCATGTAAACGCATGTCAGGACTGCCCTTTACATTCTGCTTTGTTTTAGTGAGTACTGTGTGATGTCGTGGCTATTGTGACTATAGGTCCTTTTAGGCAGAAATTATCACAGTATCGTAAGGTTGGAAGAGACCTTTGAGATCGAGTCCACAGTTCTGGATCAGAACATGGGAACGTTGAGAGCTCTGTAGGAACCTGATTTATTTTTGTGATTTTCCTTGTAAAGGTGGTGTATGTCATCGCCTTACTGTAATGATGCGGCGTGGTGGGCTGACCCTGGCTGGAGCCAGGGGAGAGAAAAGATAAGGAAAGGCTCGTGGGCTGAGATAAACAGTGAAGAGATCACTCAGCAGCTACAGCCACAGGCAAAACACACTCAACTTGGGGAAATAGGTTTAATCTAT
The DNA here is from genome assembly GCA_013389885.1 of Geococcyx californianus. NCBI lineage: Eukaryota > Metazoa > Chordata > Aves > Cuculiformes > Neomorphidae > Geococcyx > Geococcyx californianus. The sequence goes on from VWPV01033263.1 coordinate 12,650, forward strand.
TACCAATCAAAATCAGATAATAAGAAAATAACAAGAAGATCTTAAGACACCTTTCCCCCACACCTCCCTTCTTCCCAGGCTCAGTTGCACTCCCGTTTTCTCGACCTCTTTCCCCGCAGCAATGCAGGGGGACAGGGAATGGAGGTTGCAGTCAGTTCATCACGCGTTGTCTCTGCTGGTCCTTCCTCCTCAGGGAGAGGACACCACACACTCTTCCCCTGCTCCGGTGTGGTGTCCCTCCCATGGGATACAGTACTCAACGAACATCTCCAACGTGAATTCTTCCCCTGGTCTGCAGTTCTTCACAAACTGCTCCAGTGTGAGTACCTTTCATGGGAGGCAGTTTCTCAGGAACAGACCGTGTCAGTGTGGGTTCCCCACAGGGTCATAAGTCCTGCCAGTGAACCCGCTCCATTGTGGGCTTCTCTCCCCATGGGGCCACAGGTCCTGCCAGGGGTCTGCTCCAGTATGGGCTTCCCACAGGGTCACAGCCTCCTTGGGCATCCACCTGCTCCATCTTGAGGTACTCCACGGCCTGCGGGTGGATATGTGCTGCTCCACCTCTGTGGGCTGCAGAGGGACAACATTTTTCTTTGTAAAGCAGTATGAACCCTTCTATGAAATGTAATTTTTCAATGCATGTTTTTAAGATCAAAAAAAGAGGTGCTACGTCTGTGTTCATATACACTTGGAAATTACTTCCCAGTAACAGTGGAGTTCTAAAAACCCACATGGGGGGGGAAGTCTTTCTGAAATTGGTGTATTTAGGCATGAGGGAGTTATCCCATAGCAGTTTCGTGGAAAACAGTTTCAGGGAATTGATTCCTTGATATGGACAGCCCTACTAACTATACAGACTCTTCATATACAAAGCTAAAATATATATCTAAGATTTTTTAATATTCTTTGCTTCTTCCAGTAGCAATCTAAAAATTCCAACAGAACAAGCAAGCAAACAAACAAACAGCAAAAAAAGCCCAGAGGCAGAATTTTATTATCCGCATTGCTACTTTTTACGGCTAGGCCAATTGATTTTCTCCACTTACTAATACTTTCCAAGCCATGAGCATCCAAGTGAGCTTTGCATGTACATCTCCATACTCACACCCTCATTCCTTTGTGGGTATGATGAAAAACTTGCAGTGATTCACAGCATACTCACTATCTGCTTTACCAGTGTTAGCCATACCCATATGCTTGTCAGTTTGAATGAAGAGCAGTAAACCCTGCTTCCTCTGCCAAAATATTACAAGCACAGTATTAAAAGCCAAGTTATCAGAGTCTCCCAAATGAATGAAACCACTGTATTGTTGTAGAGTGTGACTCGGAGAAAGCTGTTACTTGGAGATGAATGCAGGATGGCTAATGGGAGCCATGGGTTAATGTTGCTTGCTTAACGTAGTTAATCTTTACTTTATCAAACAGTAACCATCTTTTAAAATGTGGTCTTGAAAGTAATGTTATAGGAATGCCGGAGGGAAGTTCCAGTCTGTTTATTTGTGACTGCAAGGATGGTTTTTATTGATTAATGAATTCAAAGAGGGTTTGTGTGCTTTTAACTGGGATTTAAGAGTCTTTGGGGTCCAGTAGTTTGCTGTAAGAATGTAAATCAGATATGTGTGACACCACAATGGAGAAATTAATACAAAATCCTGATATTTTAAGAGGAACAAGTGGACAAACTTTGTACCTTTTGTCAGCTTGATCTGTGTTTATATATATTTGCAGTAAAATGCTTTCCAGCATCAAGTACTGTGTAGTGCCTTGCAAAACGCTCTCCCCATTTTTCAGCAGATTGGATAAATAAAAGAGACTTCTAGCAATAAGGCTTAAGAAAACATTGTGTAAAACTGACATTGAGGTGTTCAGATGGTGCTGTTCTTGTGTAGATGAATGACTGAGATTTGTTTTGCAATGCATTATCTGCCAGTGTTGCACTTCCCCCAGCTAATTCACACAATACAATTGATTTCCCAGCCAGTAACTAGTTTTGCCATTGTTACTTCTGTGCTCGTAATTGCACTTTGAACTTAGCAGGGTTGGCTCAGGCTATGAGATTCCCTGATTATGGATGCTTTCCCAACCCAGTGGGGAGAGCGTGGGGGCAGTCTCCTCTGTCTGGTAAAACAGGAGGCGGCAGTTGGTCTGTTGCACTTGCGTTCGATGATGTGTGCATAGCCACAACCTTTCCTTGTGTGGTAACCAAATGATGGCCTAAGGTGTCCTGATAACTTTGATTTAGCTAATAAAATCTCCCACACATTTAATAAGCTAAAGCCCAGCCCTAGCTTTTTCTCCTTTTGACATTTAATCCACTTTAACTGCTCGGTCAGATNTCGACCTCTTTCCCCGCAGCAATGCAGGGGGACAGGGAATGGAGGTTGCAGTCAGTTCATCACACGTTGTCTCTGCTGGTCCTTCCTCCTCAGGGAGAGGACACCACACACTCTTCCCCTGCTCCGGTGTGGTGTCCCTCCCATGGGATTGCACTCCCGTTTTCTCGACCTCTTTCCCCGCAGCAATGCAGGGGGACAGGGAATGGAGGTTGCAGTCAGTTCATCACACGTTGTCTCTGCTGGTCCTTCCTCCTCAGGGAGAGGACACCACACACTCTTCCCCTGCTCCGGTGTGGTGTCCCTCCCATGGGATACAGTACTCAACGAACATCTCCAACGTGAATTCTTCCCCTGGTCTGCAGTTCTTCACAAACTGCTCCAGTGTGAGTACCTTTCATGGGAGGCAGTTTCTCAGGAACAGACCGTGTCAGTGTGGGTTCCCCACAGGGTCATAAGTCCTGCCAGTGAACCCGCTCCATTGTGGGCTTCTCTCCCCATGGGGCCACAGGTCCTGCCAGGGGTCTGCTCCAGTATGGGCTTCCCACAGGGTCACAGCCTCCTTGGGCATCCACCTGCTCCATCTTGAGGTACTCCACGGCCTGCGGGTGGATATGTGCTGCTCCACCTCTGTGGGCTGCAGAGGGACAACATTTTTCTTTGTAAAGCAGTATGAACCCTTCTATGAAATGTAATTTTTCAATGCATGTTTTTAAGATCAAAAAAAGAGGTGCTACGTCTGTGTTCATATACACTTGGAAATTACTTCCCAGTAACAGTGGAGTTCTAAAAACCCACATGGGGGGGGAAGTCTTTCTGAAATTGGTGTATTTAGGCATGAGGGAGTTATCCCATAGCAGTTTCGTGGAAAACAGTTTCAGGGAATTGATTCCTTGATATGGACAGCCCTACTAACTATACAGACTCTTCATATACAAAGCTAAAATATATATCTAAGATTTTTTAATATTCTTTGCTTCTTCCAGTAGCAATCTAAAAATTCCAACAGAACAAGCAAGCAAACAAACAAACAGCAAAAAAAGCCCAGAGGCAGAATTTTATTATCCGCATTGCTACTTTTTACGGCTAGGCCAATTGATTTTCTCCACTTACTAATACTTTCCAAGCCATGAGCATCCAAGTGAGCTTTGCATGTACATCTCCATACTCACACCCTCATTCCTTTGTGGGTATGATGAAAAACTTGCAGTGATTCACAGCATACTCACTATCTGCTTTACCAGTGTTAGCCATACCCATATGCTTGTCAGTTTGAATGAAGAGCAGTAAACCCTGCTTCCTCTGCCAAAATATTACAAGCACAGTATTAAAAGCCAAGTTATCAGAGTCTCCCAAATGAATGAAACCACTGTATTGTTGTAGAGTGTGACTCGGAGAAAGCTGTTACTTGGAGATGAATGCAGGATGGCTAATGGGAGCCATGGGTTAATGTTGCTTGCTTAACGTAGTTAATCTTTACTTTATCAAACAGTAACCATCTTTTAAAATGTGGTCTTGAAAGTAATGTTATAGGAATGCCGGAGGGAAGTTCCAGTCTGTTTATTTGTGACTGCAAGGATGGTTTTTATTGATTAATGAATTCAAAGAGGGTTTGTGTGCTTTTAACTGGGATTTAAGAGTCTTTGGGGTCCAGTAGTTTGCTGTAAGAATGTAAATCAGATATGTGTGACACCACAATGGAGAAATTAATACAAAATCCTGATATTTTAAGAGGAACAAGTGGACAAACTTTGTACCTTTTGTCAGCTTGATCTGTGTTTATATATATTTGCAGTAAAATGCTTTCCAGCATCAAGTACTGTGTAGTGCCTTGCAAAACGCTCTCCCCATTTTTCAGCAGATTGGATAAATAAAAGAGACTTCTAGCAATAAGGCTTAAGAAAACATTGTGTAAAACTGACATTGAGGTGTTCAGATGGTGCTGTTCTTGTGTAGATGAATGACTGAGATTTGTTTTGCAATGCATTATCTGCCAGTGTTGCACTTCCCCCAGCTAATTCACACAATACAATTGATTTCCCAGCCAGTAACTAGTTTTGCCATTGTTACTTCTGTGCTCGTAATTGCACTTTGAACTTAGCAGGGTTGGCTCAGGCTATGAGATTCCCTGATTATGGATGCTTTCCCAACCCAGTGGGGAGAGCGTGGGGGCAGTCTCCTCTGTCTGGTAAAACAGGAGGCGGCAGTTGGTCTGTTGCACTTGCGTTCGATGATGTGTGCATAGCCACAACCTTTCCTTGTGTGGTAACCAAATGATGGCCTAAGGTGTCCTGATAACTTTGATTTAGCTAATAAAATCTCCCACACATTTAATAAGCTAAAGCCCAGCCCTAGCTTTTTCTCCTTTTGACATTTAATCCACTTTAACTGCTCGGTCAGATGTGCTCAGCAGACCAGATTCATCCCTGTGGATGAATCTACTAAGTAGGTTCTGCCCTAGAGCAGGAAATCAGCTTGTGGAAAAGGACAGACAACCAGAAGGGTTCGGCAGAGACTTGCTGGTAGATTTGGGCTTCATCTGCTGGTCATGACCTGCCATCATCTACTTTTGGCACTTTTTTTTTTTTTGTTCCTTCTAAAATGCGTTCCATAGGGGAGTTTACAAATAGTTTGAAGTCTGTCCTGCAGGAGTTGTGCTTAAGATGCATGTAAAGAACTTAGGGCCAACTTAGATGTTTGGGATACAGTAATGGATGGCAGACCAATGGCTCTGGAGATAAACCAAATAGCAGGACAGTAACAAACACAACTCAGCAGCAGAATTATTCCTAGCTGGTACTGGATGCCCCTGTGGGTCTATGTATAGCCCTATTGGGACTAACACTGGAGGCTAAGAAATGCCTCCCATGTGGCTGTCATGTTAGAGGATGGTTTCCATCCCCCTAGTCAAGGTGGTACAATGCTGGTTTGGGTGTCAGGACTCCCAGCAGCTGTGCTGACCCTTGCACCTGGTGACTCCTTCTTCCCTCTCTTTCAGGAGCTGAGCATCGTGACCTGCCCTGCTCCTCCCTGCTCAGTGTGAGAACGACCTGAAGGACATCTGGGAGTAAACCTGTACTGCTTCATGCAGTTAAAGTAAGGCTAAATATTTTGGCAGCTCTTTTGATGACAAGCAGGCGTTGAGTTGAGGGGTTTAAATCACAGAATCACAAGGTTTGAAGAGACTTCCAAGATCGAGTCTAACCATGCCTATCTCCCCACTAAACCTTGTCCCTAAGAAATTCATCTACCCATCTTTTAAACACCTCCAGGGATGGTGACTCCACCCCCTCCCTGGGCAGCTGTGCCAATCCCTGACCACCGTTTCAGTGAAGAAATTCTTCCTAATGTCCAGTGTGAACCTTCCCTGGAGCAGCTTGTGGCCATTTCCT